>JAGDQP010014091.1:0-42225 GCA_022664845.1 Lepisma saccharinum | reverse complement strand
TATTATTATTATTATTATTATTATTATTATTATTATTATTATTATTAATAATAATAATAATAATAATAATAATAATAATAATAACACTTTTTATTTTTACTGTGGGCATAAGGACAGTACAGCTATAAAGCCAGGGTATGTCACCCATTATTACAGGAACATAACATCAAAGATACACACATAAAAATAAGCACATATACAAGAAAAAATCAAGAGCATGCAAAAATAAAAAAATCATGCCAGAATTATAAACCTGAAAGCATGCATAAAAGAAGAAAGAACCAGACAAGACAATAAGTACAAACATTGACAATGATGAAATCTAATTAGATCATGCATGAGTCAAATATAAAATAATATAAAATTAAGACTTATTAAATGGCTATACGGCACCCAGACGATTCACCGTCAGATATAAATGATCACAACAATATAATAACACAGAAGACCATAAATATAAAACTTTTAGAGATGAATAAATTTATACAGTTTTTTTAGATTCATTAATTCTTCATATATAAACTTAAACTTATGGTGAAATATATCAATATATTGTATCAACTTTGCAGTACACACGTACAAACGTGTAGAAAGTCTACAATTACGTTATACACAAATGTTTCTCCTAATAAAATTAGTTTCGTTTCGTGGCGTCTGTAGTGCTTGAACCACACAAAGGTCTAGACACCGCACCCATTGCTTCTAATTGCACGTTGTTGCCATCCTTTCTCGAAATTTCAATTGCTCACAGAAGCGTAATGATTGGGTTCCGGACGCGGGTTCCCTATCTCAAATTGCTCCCCAGCCCCATCGCCGTGGGTGGTTTCAGTTTGGTGCAGGACTTTCCGGACACCCTGTATTTCAGAACCTTTTCATCATCTGCATATAACGGGTTACATGCGTAGGACCAACACGGCGTTTGACCAACACGGCGTTGAACCAACACGGCGTTTGACCAACACAGCGTTGAACCAACACGGCGTAGGACCAACACGGAAACAAGACTGCGTTGGACCAACACGGCGTTAGATCAACAATAATATCCGGCGTACGACCAACACGGTAAAACACAAATCATGATAATAATGAAGTAATTGTGAAATAATAATTTTTGTAAAAAACTGTATCGTGGATTGACACCGCGTAAGGCCAACACGGCGTTTGACCAATACGGCGTTGGACCAACACGGCGTTGGACCAACAATAAAATTGACAACGCCCTAGATATATAAAACCTAAAAACATAATAAAAAATATTATCTTAAATTATTTTTTTACACCAGGGCAAAATCCTGTGTTGGTCGAACGCCGTGTTGGTTCAACGCCGTGTTGGTCCAACGCCGGTACTACACTCCCGAAGTACCGGCGTTCGACCAACACAGGATTTTGCCCTGGGGTGTTGGTCGTACGCCGATTCTTGCTGCTTGAGAGGCTGTTGGTCGTACGAAGTGTTGGTCCAACACCGCATCCCCCATATAACAGGGTGTTACAAGACAGATGAAACATTAAATCATTGATAGAAATTATGAACAATAATGGTTCCAAAATAAGAACACTGAGGAATCCCATACGTCACATTATATAATGAACATGAACTACTTTTCTATACCTTACCCTAAATTTTCGATCTATAATATATGAACTAATCCATTCTGTAAGATCCAATGAAAGCCCATACCAGGATAGTTTCGTAATTAACAAATTGTGTCGTACCTTGTCAAAGGCCTTTTGGAAATCCAAAAATATAGCATCGACTTGGCCCCTATTTTGAATTATAGGTCCTGTTAAGGATGTTCAGTATTAGTTAAAGTTGATCTATTACTAAAAAACGCATGTTGATTTGGTGAAATACAAGAATTAACTTTTCGGTATATAAGATGATAAATATTTTTTTCAAACATTTTAGGCAGAATATTCACAACCGAAATTGGTCTGAAGTCACTAATTTTCTTTCCTTCACGGAAAGAAAATACGGAAGCGAACAAACCGGAATTCGATCTGGATTTCGTGACGAGCCGAAGTCGAAAGTTACTAGAAGGGCCCATACAAAATAAAATTTACCAAAGTTTATCGATCTGGATTTAGCACAATGCATCATCACATAGAAGTTTCGAAAGATGTTATGAAAAGAATTAATGAATATGAACTTCCGCCAGTCTAAAATTCATAGTTTTTGAAAAAAAGCCTTCGATTCGGTCTCTTTAGCAGCAGCACTACTTAAATCACTTAACCATCAAGTCAATGAAGGATTTCACAAACATTCCTTGCGAAATACAATACAATCCTAGCGAAACACAATTCCTTGCAATCATAATTTAATATTTAAATCTCGTTCAATACATTTCAGAATAGCTTTGGTGAACAATTTCTATAGAACTGACAGTAAACTAATTGGTATGTAGTTCTCGACGCGTTCTTTGCACCCTTTCTTGTCCAACAAAATAATAACTGTATTATTCCAACTAGAGGGTAAATGAGAAGCAAAAGCACACAAGTCCATTTCTAGATTAATAATTTTTTTTTTAAATGTTCTTTTTAAGACCTTAATGAAGAGCTGTAGTGAATCATGGAAAGGGGTTTTATCAAGGAAGTATCTGCTATATATTACGATGGAATAAGTACTTCTATCGGAAAATTACTTTGTATTATTCGATGAAGCTCTTCATTCAAATTTTAAAAAGAATTTTTTTTTAAATCTAAAAATGGACTTGTGTGCTTTTGCTAATTTGCTCCTCATTTCTCTTTCTTCCTCAGACAAATTGAGAATATCTTTTTAACTTCCTCTTTCGTCTTTTCACCATTCCATTTAAACATCTTTGCTGTGAGACTAACTTCTTCTGAAGGTTTTCCCTTCCTCGTCCCTCGAAGTACTTTATCCATTCCTTCCTTTATTCTACATAATTTTCTTCTCTATCTTCTTTTCCTAGTTCTCCATTCGCGTAGTACTGTAGAAAATTTCAAATAGTTTTAACATTTCGTCATTATTTCACGCTACGGTCCCATTGGGTCTCTTAACTGCAATTATTTGTGTTTTCTCTATCACGAGCTGCTCTTTGGTTTTCTCGATTGTACTTCTAACAATATTTTTGTTGTATCTACGTAATCCTCTCTTATTTTCTTCCTTAAAGATTTGTTTAGTTCTTCGTATTCAGTCCTTTTTATAGCATTTTTCATTTCTTTTGAGATTTTCGTATATTTTTTTCTTTTTGATGCCTGCTATTTCCTTGGCTTCCCTCACTATTTCAGACAGTATTGTATTTCAACTATTGATTGATACCTTCGTTATCTTCTAACTCTTCTAAGGCGTGAAATCTTTCGCTTAGTTCTGTCTCGAATTTCTGTCTGTTTGCTCGAGATTTTCTAAATCTAAAACTGGCTGCATTCCTCTGATAACTATCTTTCTCTCAAGTTTTGTATTTACTGTGCTTTCAACATACATCTCACAATCTTATGATCACTTGAGATTTTGAAACTGTTCAGAACAGACACGTCTTGAAAACTCCCTATTATTCGATACAGCAGGGATTGTCAACGTAGGGGTCGCGACCTTAAGGCGGTCGCGACAGGAGTTGAAAAAATTAATCTAACTAGAGTTTTGTAGTCTAAAACCAATATTTTACTTTGTTTCATAATTACTAATTACTGCAGATAGGGTAATCGGTCTAGAAAGCCTCTGATACGCTCGTTCGTGATCAGGTAGCGCGCAGTGCTGACCACACAGCCGTCACTCAGGTGGACACATTTCCACCACCGCGGACAGATAGCGTTCAAGCAGGCTCAGGACCTATTGGTCAGTCACGCCAGTGGTTATTATTATTATAGTCTAATTTGTTGAATAGTTTTTCTATAATATAATTAGGATATTTATTACCAAATACAGCAAATAAGCTATCATGTTTTCAAATGAAAAGCAAATATTACACAAAATAAAAAGAAGACCAAAATGTTAAAAACGTTACTAATGATCGCGCAAGTTTACTAGGTTAGCGCGAAATCTGAGCCTATTTTGATTTAACCTGTTTCAAAACGTCCGGTTCAATTTTTGTGATACACTTTCTCAAGTTATTTTCAGACAAAAGTTAGGTGCCATCCTTGTCCTAAATATCACGGTTTTAATATACATGCTCTTTACTAATTTGTGCAACTGAGAGACAGACCGGTAAAAGCGAGTTTTCCAGATAATTTAACGATGTTTTCTACAATTGCTCACAAAAGCCACTTTCGACACTGTGAAAATAATTTTCCAAAACAAAATTGTAACTCCCTGTTTGGTGGTTCAAATTAAAAAGTGAAGTAGATTGAGATCGAGAGAAAATATTTTATAGACAAAAATCAGCATCTGACTTAAATTCTTGGTACTAATTAATAAAATTAAACAAAGAAAAGCGTTCCTCTGATTTTTCCATAAGCGAGTTTTATTTTTGAGTTTGAATCTCCAAAAGCGGATTAAAATTTAGTTTAAGAAAATTATTTGCATAGTGTCAAAACTTAAGAGTCTTGTAAGAAACTAGAAAAAATTATGAAAATTTCTTGTAAACTCTCGTTTTTAGAGGTCTGTTTCTCAGTTACAAGAATTAATAAACAGTATATATAATAATTCACAGCCATATTCAATCCACTACTAGATGAGGCCTTTCCCGGAGGGAGTAGATTGGTCTACTGCTCCCACGCTGACCAGACGGGTTGGGGGAGGAGAGCCTAAGCTCTCACTCTGATGGCCACTATCTCTCTATTTATCTATCTAAATTATCTATCTATCTAACTATCTATATACATATATAATCATATTCGGCCGTTTTTATCCACTGCTGGATGAAGGCATCCCCCTTTTCTTTGCAAATATCTCGGTCTGCTGCTATCCTCATCCATGTAGCTCCTGAAAAACGCTTGATTTCATCTACCCATCTTGCAATTGGACGTCGTCTCGGTCGTTTCTTTTCTCTAGGAATCCACTGTAGTACATTTGTCGTCCACACCAAACATGGCATTTGGCTACTAGGACAAGTTATAAAGGCATCGCAATTATCAGTGTTACGAATCAATTTTAAAAATTAGTCCTTTAATTAATATTTCAAATTATTCCAATATCGTTGTCCATATCCATGCCGAACATCCTTGACATTTTGATACTGGGTCAGGTGATAGACGATATACTTTTGAGAAAGCGTGGGCAGAGCCGCGGAATACGATTGGTGTATAATAAGCAAGACCAAGTTGTGTGTGTGTGTAGACCTCGATAAAGAAAGTACCAGCAGTGGAATGAAACCTTACAAAGACAATTAAGATCTGCATCGATTAAGTATTGTGTGTGAAAAAAGAAGTAAGTTTTACGCCAATCAAAGGTCACAATTTGTTAAGGAGATCATAAAAAAGACAACATGTATTTGCGATTACGTGTGCCAAATTTACAAGAAACCAGGAAGATAATGCTCAGGCGACCTACATCGCATGGAAAATCTAAACCTTCTGTGCATATTAATACGTCTACACTTATTCTTACTTTCTCGTCTCAAAAGTATTGTAAAATTTAATTATGTAATTTGTCTTCCTAGAATTAATTGCAAAGCCTTTCGTCACAATATTCTGTTACTTATTTAAACGACATTTGTTTTTCTTGTTGTGGCTTTATTTATGGAGTTTGCACGCCTTTTATGACTATCAAACAGTTGTTTTAACTTTAAATGATTTTGGATATTCGTTATTAAAGTAAATAACAAGGAAATTTATTGGTACAATATCTTCAGAAATGCAGGGCTTTATCAAACTAAATTCAAATGCTCGAGTACCAGAGTGTCCTTGTTATTCTTTGCCACCTTGGGAAGGTAAAGGCGGTCGACCGTGGGAGACTGACCACCCTACATCACTTTGTACAGTAAGTCGAGAATATGTGGACACTACCTCCACATCCTCCATACGCCATTCACGGCGCGTGCGCATCGCACAGGGGATAGGGTTACCTTGTTTTACAACATATTATAAAATTAGTATACGGCATCTGTGGTATTCGTAGTCAGTAGAGGTGTATATAGAGAGATCTTTTTCTACGGTTGTCGCTCAATGTCATCCTGCCTTCCCATCAATCATTAAATTATCTATTTATCTACGCGCATGCGTAAATAATACATGGGAAATATAATTTACAATATAATATTTTCCAATATGCTTTTATATTCAGAAGAATCAGATGCAGGGGTTCAAACAATGTTACAAGTTTTCTTCTCACTTTATTTTCTCTTGCCTGGTTTCTTGTTAGGCAGACCCATTCGTCATTAGCCGTAATATTTAACACATTAACCAATAAATAATCTCTTGTCCAGAATTTGAACTCAGTTGTTAAGCAGAAAATGGATTCATTGTTGGATGTTCAGCGAAATAAACACATTTTGTGAGCAATTCCTTTGAAATGTGCACAAACCTAATGGCACCATGTTGAACTTTCAATGATATGTTCCCACACGTTTCGATATCGTGGGCGGCAAACTTGGTGCGGATACGAAACTTTTCAGCGTTGCATAGGCGCCTGGTTACGATGAGAGTCGACATGACAATGCGACTGTAGTCAGTGGCAACCGATTTATTGCCCCATAAGAAAGAAAGCCTAGCTTCGTTCTAGCATCATTATAAAGTGCAATGGCGTGATTCGAGGTTTGATTTTTCTTTTTCATAGCAGTAGAGCCCTTTCAGACGGGCCACTCGGTGGATGCACTCAGGAAATCCACCAAGTTGCCTGCAAAAGCAACCCAGTGCACTGCAGTGGATCGACTCAGTGGTTCCAATTAGTTGCCCGTGTGAAAAGATTCACGGCTTCTGCGATTTCAGACATGGACTCTGATGAGGAAGAACTAGTACTTGTTCTTCTCTGTGCTGTGTATCCTACAATATTATACCACTTAACGTTGTTTGTGGTGCAACTGAATGGTCCCTATGAAAGATTCGAGAGCCAGTAATGGCAGCCAGAGATCGCAGAGATCTGCGTCTGCTTTCCACAGTGGTTCCACTCAGTAGTTCGTGTAAAAGTTCGCAATTTAAATCCATGCATTTGTCGTCCTGACGAGTCGGTGATTTCACTGAGTTGATCCACCGCGTGGCCCGTCTGAAAGCCTACTATCATGTGATCCAATAGGCCACCCCAGTATAGAATTCAAGCTTATATGGATATATCTGCTTCAGAAACAAATATATTACCATAAAATAATAAAACTTAGCAGTCACGTGGAGATGTCCCAGTAGCGTAATGATTAGAGTGAGTGAGTTGTTATTAACGTCCTAAACGAGCTGGTGCGCTTCTAAGGACGGGACCTACAGTTTTTGGTAAAATGAGCTCCGAATCACTGCGTTCAATGGACCCCGGCGGGATTTGAACCCGTGACTACGCGCACAGAAAGCCATAGTGATTAGAGTGATGGACTACTAACCAGAAGGTTCCGGGATCGAATCTCGCTGCAGAATTGACAAACTGTACATCAAGACGTGAGGAAAAGATGGAGCTCTCTCCAAACGTTCATACTGATCATAATTTACTTTTTACACTCTTTTTATTAACTTACTCTGTAATCATGTTTCATCTTTGGTACAAATCTTGCAACGTTAATTTAACTCATTTCCCGAGGTCATACAATGATGAAATTTTGTACAGTGACGTCAATCGGGTGACAATACAACATTCCATTGTTACTTTCATGTATTTCTATATATGTATATATATTTTTAAAAAAACATATTTTAATATTTTGTTATTACATACTTCTTTATCCTAAAATTAATACTAGCCTGCACCGCGGCTGGGTTTGGCTGATTGCAGAACACTTTAGGATTTAGGCCACAAAATATTAGCTGGAGAAATAGTATGAACACCGAAATAACCCGAGAAGAATAACAAGTAATATTAATTAAAAAAGGATTTTTAAAAGTAATTTTAAAAAGGATTAAAAACACTTTTTAAAGCAAAAAAAAAAAAAAGTGGACTAAACAGTAAAAAAATTATGAATCGGAAAATAAATGCGCGGGTGCTCTTAAATATTATGATTTTATGATAAGGTAAGCAAGAACACCACGCTTTCATTTTCCGATTCATAAATTTATTACTTTTTAGTCTATTTTTCTTTGCTTAAAAAGCATTATTTTTTTAATCCTATTTTATTATTTTTATGTTAGAAGTAGCCAATGGCTGATGTGGTGTGAGACAAAGCTTACATGAAGTCCATTCGAAGAACATTGATAGTTCGTTTGGACGTCCATTTGATGTTTTTCAATTAACATACATGTCACATCCATACGGATAGACATTGTAGGTAAGCTGGGAGGACATTATAGGTGACGCTGTGTAGCCAATGTTCTTACTAGTTTCTTTCTCTTCTTTATTCTCTTCAGTTCGTCTCTTCAGCTCTTTCTCATTGCGCATCTTCCTTGCCCAGCTGATTTTTTTCATTCATCTCCATTTTCATACTTCGGAGGCTTCCTTCCTTTACTCTTGCATAGAGTCCAGGTTGCGGTTCCATATAACATAATACTCCATAAAAAAACGTTCAGTCAATCTCTTCCTCAACTCTTTGTTCACCGATGCATATCACAGATTCTTTTTAGTGAATGTCACCATACCTATCCTCGCCTTTGTTCGTTTCTCAGATTTCATAACTTCACTTAAAATACTTCTCTACTGAGCGGCCGTGGCTCAGTAGTATAGCGTTGGTTTAGCATTCAGGAGATCGTGGGTTCAATTCCAGTGGCCGACCATTCGGACTAAGGGTTTCCAGGTTTTTGCTGTCACACCAGGTAAATGTCGAGATAGTACCTTCAACTTAGGCCCTGACCGATATCTTCCCACAACCTTTTCCTGCCCTTTCACAACCTGCGTTTTATATGCCTGAAGGCCTTAAAAGAAATTAAAATTAAAATTCCCAGTTTTGAAGCTGCATGCCTTTTACTTTTTTTAAAAATTTTGATATATGCTCCGTCTCTATTTGTTCCAATTACGATATACATATAGAATCTTCCTGTATGTCTTTAAACTTTGATGGTTCTACATTATACATGTTTCATTTTCTGTAATGAATTTTCAAGACAATTTTGCATATGTATATATATATATATATATATATTTTGATTGACCACACATCTATACGGATGATAATTAGTTGAATATGGGTGGAGTAGAGCAAATATTAGAATTGTTCTAGATTGGCGGACTGATTTCAAATACCGGAATCTAAGGAGTTGTTCTTACTTACGCGTATTCCGCTTGCTCGAATAGTTTGTTGTTTTTTCTGGATTCTTCTCCAATTTTGTTCCCGTTCCCTCTGCTGTTTTGGGATCCGCTTCTCTTCCTTCTATATATGGACGATTTCCCATCTTATCTCTCGTCATCTGAAACCAAAATTCTCCTTTTTGTTGATGACTGTAAATTATTTCAAGAAATCAGATCATTCGAGGGTGTTGCTGATCTATAAAATTCCATCTCTGACCTCTAGGATTGGTGTAACGCTGGGACTTGAAAATAAATCCCTCAAAATCTTTTTTTCTCACTAAAAACCTCATCTACCTATTTCATTGGAGATAATATTATCTCTAAAGTTTCCTCTCAGATGGACCTTGGAGTTGTATTTGACGAAAAACGTTTGTTTGCTGATCACGTGACCTCTGTGACTAACAATTCGTTGAGCTTGCTTGCTCTTCTCTATAGATTAACTGACAGTAACTCCTTCCAATCATTGAGTATGTTCTACAAAACCTTCTTCTACCCTAGAATTGAATATTGGTCCCGAATTGGGGATATTTAATCTACATTTATTGTTGATTTACCACACGTATCTAAGCAAGGTTTAGACAAATCTCCTTATTTTACATTTAAATAACAAAGAAATAGTAGAATTATGCCAGGATTACTGTCAGACAAAGTTACGGCCACCCGGGAATTCCAGGGTTATCGGTCGGGCCAGTCCGCCCCTGAACGGGGGTGCAACTCGGAAACCACTTGAGCAAGAAACTTAATATTTGGCAAGATAATTCTTCGTTTCAATTCATTAGCAACAGCTCTATCTTAGTTTTGCGATTCGACACCCTCCCGCGGGGGCGAGGGGGTGAAAAAACTCTTAAGGAGTGGAATATGAGAACTCAAGAACTGTTAAACTTACAATCTTCAAATATAGCATGCGTGTTCCTTAAGACAAAGGACAATTAATGACAATATTACAAGTCTCCTCACCCACGATTTTTTAAATTTATTCACCCCGCACCAACGACCAGGCAAATCAGCAAGTATAATAATAATTATATGAAAAATATAAAATAGTTGTGACTAATGTAATAAATACTTACCCGTTGGATGATTAATTAATTTAGTAGATTTTTATAATTGTGGAGTTTTCCTCTGTTAAAAGTTGTAAAATTTATGAAACTTGTGAATTTTTGCTACAGTTCCTTTTCCAACATTTATATCGAACCCAAGAAAACAAAAAAACGATCGAAGCAAGCGATAATGATGGTTTGTGGTTGTTATGGTCACGTACCATAGTGAAACCTCAGCAAGTTTTATTTATATGTTTATTTTTTGTCTTTGAACGTGATTTGGAACGATGAATGAGACACTTTCTAATTCAATAACTATTTCCCCACATTAAATGACCACAAATTATATTTGTTTACTTGTTTATTTATCTCCTATTTTATCATGGGCGTTAAAACAAAACGTAAAGACATGGTTGAGTATAATGTATTTCGAATGAAACTGCGGTTATCAAAGTGAAAATGGTGTGAATGATTTCAAAATCTAAAATTCAATTTCATTCTTGGTCAGGTGACTAAAGGAAGTATCATATTACAAGTTACTTCACTCTTCTTGAAATGTAATACTATATCGGTTTTGTTACATCAAAATTTATGTATTATGCGGCAGCACGATAGAATGTTAACTTTGGATTCGGGAGGTTCTGGGATCGACCCCAGTGAACGGCCGTCCTGGCAAAGATTTCACCAAGGTTTCTCGTCAGTTACGTTAGGTTAACGTCGGGGTGGTACTTTCAGACAAGGCAATGAGCGACTTCTGTGTTAATTCAACACTTATCGGTGTTTCAGGGCCACCATCACTTTTATGGTGTTAAATCAACATTTGTTGTGTGATTTCGGTGATTCAACGTTATGATAGTGCTATTATGACACCGGACATTATGTTGAATCAGCATTGACAACACATCAATGTGCTGACTCACCGAAATCAGCAACGTTTGTTGTGTTGATTTAACACATACGTGGCTGTTGCCCTGGAACATCGAAAAGTGTTGAATTAACCAGTCATTGTTTCGCTGAGTTTTTAATTGGCAAACTCCTAATACGATTCAGAGGCTATTTTACATTGGAGCGCCTTATTCAAGGTACTATTTAAGTCAATGCCTGGTTCAACCGAGAAAAAACAGGGAAAACCTCACTCAGGTTGAACGGTCACTGCGCTGGGCGGGAACCTACGATCTTTCGAATGTTAAACCATCGCCGGCTACAATCACTTAGCGGTTAGCGCCTTCCAATACGGTTCAAATGTACGTACACGACTTAGTTCTCTTGGTGGCCGCTGTGGCGCTAGTTACAGGCAAAACAACCTACGAAGCAGGTTTCCTGGCTGTAAACAGGGTTGTAAAGCTGGAAAATGTTATAGATATGAACAGAACAACGAATTTTTGTTTCGCTAACTATCCCACAAAAATAGAATTGTTTCTTAACCTCAATTTATTAAAACAAAATTAAAATCAACGTATTCACAAAGAACACTACAAATAATAATTAGCTGTAAAAACAATCCTTTACTAGCGTATCAGTTTACTTGATAGTGGCTTTCAAGGGTTTATTTGTAGGGAAGGAAAGGGGGAGAAAATTTCCCGTCACTTCGTGTGTTTTTCCTGGTACCTCGCTTACCTGTTTTCCTCTAGGGCGGGAAAATACTTTTCACAAAATATTTATAAAACAATTCTTTCGTACGGGCATATTACATCTCACAATGTTTGACTAGCAAGTTCTTTTTTCAAAAGCGGAAACTGTATTCAACATTATTCAGCTAGCACTGATTTTTTCGTGTCACATAATCGCATCAGTGCTACCCAAAGAACTCTATATTTAGCCATACTGGAGTGTTTAATCAATGTCAGTCAAAGTGAACACTTAAAACTCTATCGTCTCTATAAGATTTCCATTGTTTTAATGCAACGAGAACCTTTTAATATTTCCAAAATATAAGAAAGCATTACGTAAATATATAAAATTATTTTTGTGGGTTATATTAGATAAAAGGAGCTTTTAAAATGTGTGGGAGATACTAGTATTATGGACTTTTTTTTTATTGTTTTAAACTATTGTCGAAATGTTTTAACAGTATATTTGGGAAATTATATGTGATGCAGAAAATATCATGTTTCCTTATTTGGCACAGGAAATATTTTTAAAATATTTGGAAAATTTGGAAAATATTTGTCTGCCGTGCAGTGAATAGTTACTTCGCAATACTCTGTTACAATGTATGGTTTTCCAAAGTAGGATACTGCAGATAAGATAAGATAAAATGAATTGTATGGGCAGTAACAGCACTATGGGTAGGATAGTGCAAATATGAGGAAATTGTAAAAAGGAAGCAATACAACAGAAAAGTTCCCCAAATGTAGTTGGCCAGAAACTGATACACTTTCTTTACAAAATGCATTATCTATGCTAGTTCTTTCGAGGGATAGCACATAGGTAACATTTGATGCATTTCGTTTGTATATCAAGCTCATAAGAGTTGAGTTGCATTTATTTTGGATGAGTGTGGCACGAAACATGATTTATACCTTGAACTCTTTCGAAATTCCCAGAAAAGCAGTAGATGCTAATTCCATTCTATATAGTCCTATATGTGAGAAAGAAATACATAATAAGTATAATGCGATGATATAGGCATCGTGATTGCCGTAAAGTACTGAGGCTATAAGTTGTTCATGCCAAATGAGCTTTTTTGGTTGAATATTGTGTAATGTACTAAAAATGTTAAGTTGAATTATATTTCATCTGTTTCAGGGGCAAACTAATTTCATACAATTTTAATCTGCAACTTAGTGAATAGTATTCTCTAAGGGATTTTTTTTTTTAATTTCTTACCATAAACCTTCGTTTCTTAAGCATTACTCTGTAAGAATTCAAGATTTTCGGAAAATTAATCACCATAATTTCATGATAAAACGAAAGGGACTTTTGTGAAATTGTTGCCTACAGATGTCGCACG
Source organism: Lepisma saccharinum (assembly GCA_022664845.1). Classification (NCBI taxonomy): domain Eukaryota; kingdom Metazoa; phylum Arthropoda; class Insecta; order Zygentoma; family Lepismatidae; genus Lepisma; species Lepisma saccharinum. The sequence continues at coordinate 28,988 of JAGDQP010014091.1, read as the reverse complement.
TGAACGATTCATATGAAAACTTTTTTACTTAAGAGAGCTCCTCGCTCTAGTCCCCCATTTTTAACGTTTTTCAAAAACTAAGAGTAGGCCTACTATCAAAAATATAAATTCATAGCCCACTAGAACTTACAAATTACTTTGAAATGCAATGGACAGCGATCTTTTTCTCAACCATTATTCAACGTCGAGAAAGCAGTTGAACAGGCGAACATTTCAGTATATTTACAACGTTAACATAACGTTTCGGTACTAACGATTAATCCACGTATGTGTGCTTCTGGGGATTCACATTGTCAGAAATAGTGTTCTTAATTTACGTGGAATTGCTTTCAAAATAAGTAACACAATTATGAAGTGAAATGTTTGAAGTGTAAGATAATGCCTGATCATGACTTTATACCATGAGTGTCTGAACAAAATTATCAATTACTGCTACGCTCTAAATCAGAAGAGCGGAAATGTTTACCCTTTTTTATTTACGAAGAGAAGATGATGAATTTGAATCGTTTGTTTGTTTTTCAACAAAACACTTTCGCTTGGAACAGAAAATGTGACCTTTTTAGATGGAATTTCAATGCTTAACGGGTGTAAGCATTTACTCTTCAAACTTGAAAGTCCGATTTCTGTTTTTGTAGCGTCGTTCACAATGCATGATGGGTACTAGTCAAGATTGTTTCCCGCCATTTTTATTTCGAAGTGTATTGCAAGACGAGGCCCTACTGTGAGGTGAATCACATTTAGTTAAAATAAGATAAGATAAGATAAAATTAATTGTATGGGCGGTAACAGCACTATGGCTTACGCCCGTCCCGAGACATTTAGTTAAAATGACAACAAAAATCCTGATAACTTTTTTCCAATGACAAAAATGATCCAGAAGACGTCACGAGTAAGATATATAGAGAAAAAAAATATTTGAAAGTTGTTTTCAAGTACCTGACGGAACGAAACAGAACTTTCGAAGGCGTTCCGTCGCAGTTCTCTGGTCAGCCTCAGAGATAAAACATTGGATCGAGGGTAGGGAAGTATTAGGTTCAATTCCCACAGAGTTCAAGCAATGAATACTTAAAATATATATTTTAAGTATTCATTGGTTCAAGTTTTTTTTTCTCTCTCTCTTTTCTATTCATAAGTACATTAATTTTCTTTCATGTTAATGATCAATAAATGCTCCCTTTTGTTTATTTTGATATTTTCAACATTTTATTGCGTCGTTTTCATTTTCAAAAGATGAAAACTTTATTTGAATAGAAGGAAATTTGTCTAAAAAGGATTATATTCCCATCCGAAAGAGCTACTATAAATCCTATTCCTTTTCGAGTGGAAATTTCACATGTTTTCTCCTATGAAATCTACTCTAAAAGGTAGGTCTCTCTCTGTCGGCTCTCAACATGAAATACTGCGCTCAATTCAAGCGGGATTCCGCTGTTTCGAAAGTGGGTAAGAGCGTTCTTTAAACTCATGCTTCAGATATTTTCCAGAATTTAGAAGAATACAAGTAAGTATAACGATAACACATGAAAACAAAAGAATTAATACCAAAGGATGAACGTTGAAAAGTCGATTACTAACTTTTTTCCTTAGTAATCACACCGTTTAGTACGGGTACTCTATAAAGATAATAATAATGTAATCCATTGTACGCACAATCATCACCAATTTTGTGCAATAAGCGGAATAATGGAACAGAAGATAATAATAAAATTATTGTTTAAGCTTGATATAATGACAAAAATGTTCTGACCTTAGAAACAGAAAAAGTATTTCTCAACAGGAAGTTAGATAAAGTAAAAATATGGTTGCAGAAAATTGGCAAAAATTACATGCGAGAAAGTGCTTTCATCATTCAACGGAGGTTGACATCATCCGTTTGCGAAGTGCAATTTTCTATTCTTAGCACTAGCTTAGCAACGCGTGTAAGAACAATAACAAATAATTCAACATAATAAATTCATTTAGGTCCAGGTTATATCTAATTACGATAATACCGCATCAGGTGATGTAATTTGAAAGTTAAATATCATATCTTTTGTATGTGTAAATGTTGAACTTCTTTCTACTCAGAACAATTTAGAGTTCACGGATAAAGGAGGAGATGAATTTTCAGTTTCAAGTCATCACCAGACCTTTTTGACTTATTTGATAGCCTACGCCTCAAGGTTGCCTTCATGATTGTCTAAGCGAGCACGTAATAAGGCAAAGTAATCTCCATGAACTTCAGAGAGTTGAATGACTGTCACTGGTGTAATGTCAAATTTTGGAGGTATTGCTTGTTTTGTTTCCATGTCTAATAACAAACAAAAAAATAATGCCGAGTGATATTTGAAGGGTATTACAGGGCAAGAAACAACAGAGTTGAAACAAATGTGAAAATGATCTAAGATATGTTACAGAGCGGCCGTGGCTCAGTGGTAGAGCGTTGGCTTGGCATTCTGGAGGTCTTAAGTTGAATCCCAGCGCCCGATCATTCTGAATGAAGTTTTTCCATGGTTTTTCCTTAGTCACACCAGACAAATATCTGAATAGTACATTCAACTTAGGCCATGGTGACACATTCTCGCATCCTTTTTCCTCTCCTATCCCGGCCTGAGCCTTATATGACTGAAGGCCATAAATAAAAAGATCAAATATCTCTCTTAAGCATGGCAGGTCATGGAAGTTAATAAAAGCAAGTAAGCGTCAAAATTCGACGATTCAAGAGGACAACAATGGTATTTAAAAGTTTCATTTTTTTCTATTCGGTTGGTTTCTATTTCACTTGTACTTCGTCTGTAACTATTTCCTATTAGCTTGCCTACCATACTGTAAACAAATTTGTAAACGTTGGTAGCAATTCCCAGTAAAATTACGCAGAAGTTTTAGTATTTTATGCTGTTTCTTTGAAATCTAGGAAAACCAGTCTTTTCGTGTGGTGGATGGTGGATAGTTCTTCGCAGTTTTCAGTTCTTTGTGCACATGCGCAGAAAGAGACCATAGTTCCTTATCGTAACCAAACATGCAATTCTGATTAAATGTTTGCTGCCGTGAATTAACTTCATCACTTACTTTATCAGTAATGAGGAATTTTCTCACTGTCAGTTAATGGGGATTGCGATCCCCAACTGACAAATAGAAAAATTATTAAAATGCAGTGTAAATTGTGGATACAACTTAGTTTGTTTTCGAGGTTCAAGCAACGCATTTCTCACACTGTATACTGTTCTGATCTAGTGCTTTCTTATGATTGGCAGTTTGGTCTTGTTCATAAGACTTCTGATTGGTCAACCCCTGTTGAAATCGCGCGACAGGATTCTCTTATTTTCTTTTGTTCTCAGTGCTCCTAAAAAGTGAATTATGGTTGTTTTTTATTAACCCAAGTTTCCGGAAATTTTGAGGCAGGATAAGGGCCATATTTATGAATAACTCCCAAGGGCATTAAAATTATATGCTCCTGCGAGCCACCCAACTCTTGGGAGTGATTCATAATGACCCTAAGTTGCCTGTATTTTCCAGGAATATTTCGCAGAAAAAAAATCACAGGCGAGAAATTCCTTTCCACTTTTGTTCGAAACCCAGTTCTTTTCTTTAAATTTCAGTTAGAAAATATTTCGTTTGGGTCATACCGTCTCGACTATAGGCGTGTAATGCTTTTAAGAACCTTAAACATCCATGCCCCAGGCAGAACTTCGTGAACAGTGACTCGGCGCCATAGTCCGCTCGACTATCGAGGTCGGCTTCAAATGAAGACCACAGGAAAAGAGGTTTTCTTGTTCATTTTGGGCGACATTGGGATGAGAAAGAAGGCTGTTTTTAAGAAGCCATAATGCATCACGAGTCAAGCAAATCTTTATTTGATGTTGACTTATACGCAATGCAAATTCTGAACTTTTAAAACGGTCTCCTGTAAAATGGACATAGCACGTTCTTTTCCTGCGGTCTTCAAATGTGGTCCAAAGGAGTTTTGTACTGTCTTCAATTCTTGCTATTAAGCTTTCGTTCAAAAGCTGTTTTTTTAGGGTCCTTTCTACAAACACAGATAGTAAATAGTAGAGATATCTGCATGTACATTATAGTTATATTTGTAGTTAGGCCCTGTGGATTTTAACGTTTTTTTCCAGTGAAAACTAAAGTTTAGTAAAATCAAAGTCTGAGATCTCAACATAAATCAAGAACGAAGTTTGATTAGAAAAAATAGCCGCGTTTTGAGCAAAAGCAAATGATTTTTTTTTAATACGGAGAATTCTGTTTTTATGAAAATCCGAATCCCAATTTGAGAAAAAGACTATGGTTGATAAGAAAAAACTGTGTATTATTAAAATACGAGAACTGAGGTTGCGAAATAATAATGAAAGTAGTTTTAGGTATTTTTGAAACTGTAAAGTCGTATTTTGTACCCACCATTAGTACATACATTTATGACTCAAGACAATTTGGGATCTGAGGAGTAGGGATGTCAATCCGCTCCAGTCGAGTATTCGCTCAAGCTCGACTCACTGTAACCGAGTCGTAGAGTGAGTCTATCTGAGCAGCGACTCGGTTCGACTCGAGCATATAGTGAGGTCCAACTCGACTCGACTCGAGCATATAGTGAGGTCCGATTCGACTCGACTCGAGCACATAGTGAGCACCGACTCGACTCTACTCGAGTCTGACTCGAGTCGAGCGAGTCGTTGGCATCCCTGCTGAGGAGTGAATTCGTCGGCCAGCAAAACTTCGGCACATGGAATTGATCAGAACCTCTGAATTCGAGTCGTTCGATTTATGTCAATTTCTAGACAAAACGTTACTGAGGATCAGTGTTCGATTTATTATAAATTACGAAGAAGAGATCCTAAAAGTAGTGGATACCGGTAAGTTTTAACCTACTACCTGTTCGGGTAGAAAGAAATACAAAGTTTGTATCCCTGGTTGGGATGATATTCGGAAACAACATTTATGAAATCCTCAGGCATAAAGGAAAATTCTCCCCCTACAAATCGAACACCAAAAGCGTTCATTTTTGTCAAACCTCACTCATTCTCACGTTTCAATTCCGTCCTCACCCTAGTAGTACATATATTGATAAAACCGTTTAATGTCCGCCTTTTCAACGGTTTTTTCAACGTGTGTGTTAATGCGGCATCCGTACGCGCCCGCACCCTCAAATCTTCGATCAGTCCTCATCCTCAGATACCCTTTATCCTAGAGTTGCTACTCGTCCTTGAAAATACGAGACCGTATCGGAATTGAGATCTGCGTCCTCGTGTCCCGAAAATAATTCTCGGGACGCATTAATGTCCCTGTTTCCAGGGAGCAAGAAAGGAAGCCAAGAAATATTGTTTAAATTCTTTTCACACGATTATATTATTTTCTTCAGTACCTCAAAAATGTTTATAAAAAGCTTGAATACACAGAACATGGATTTAATTAAGTTCACAATTCAACTAGCTTCAAATTGAAATCAGTGGCGTATTCTGAATTCACAGCTTGGACTACCACTAGCCAAAGTAATAAGTCAAAGAGGAGGGTACGGAGGTCGCACATAGTATTGGTGATGATGATGATAAGTGTTCTGGTTTCCCTTTCATGTAAATTAATATTACTTGTGCAGAACAAAATATTTGTGAACAAGATTATGCTGCTGCAGTAGCTTAGATAGCCCACAGGATACACTCCTGAAACAATATGGAGTTGGGTAAAACCGGGTTTCCAAAAATTCAACTAACGGAAAACGAAAGAGTTGAAATACTCAAGCGTTTCACTAAAGGGAGATTACTCATTACTCATTAGCTAATAAATCTGACAATAGGATAAGGCATACATAAACAACTGGCAACATTAAGAATAATAAGATTCTCGATTACTCATTTTTAGACAACTATCCTTGTATTTGTTTTGTTGTTTGATCTTTGAATAATTATTCGACTGTTCGGAAAACGAATAAAAAAGCTTGAAAAGTGAAATTTATGTAAATTCCAGAGGAATAAATGCTCCGATTTCCTTGTTTTCGCATTTCAACATTTTTAATGGTCATTGAATATCGAGTTTGGTTGTACCAATGTTAGATGTGCATTGATTGGCAGAAGGAATGCCGAGCGACCGAACAAAAGATTCCCCGAAAATGCTGCCCCACCTTGGCCCAACCGTCTGGCCAACGACCAGCCATCTTTTGCCCATCCTACATTGCTACTACGGATCTCGTTCTGCTTCTATCCTCATCCATGTAGCTCCTGGAAAACGCTTGATTTCATCTACCCTTCTTGCATTTGGACGTTGTCTCGGTCGTTTCTTTTCTCTGGGAATCCAATGTAGTTCATTGGTTGTCTATTTTCCATCTATTCGTCTAGTTATGTGACCGGCCCATCTCCAGTTCATATTTTTCGCAGCCTTGATTATATCTTCTACCTTTGTTGTGAACCTCCTACTTATTTCTAGCATTCATCTTTCCATTGCTCTTTCTGTGACTTAACTTTTTAGTGTTTTGCGCATTCAGTATCCAAGTTTTACAGTCGTAGATCATTACAGGTAAGACACATTGATTATAAACTTTACACCTGAGACACTTTGGTAGTTTTCTTTTGAAAATGAAGTGTAGTCTTCTAAACGAGCTCCAAGCCATATTACACCTTTTGTTTATTTCATCCGTCAACTTGCATCCGATGTTTTGAACTCGTCTAGGTAAACATACTCATCAGCTATGCCGATTGTTTCTCCGTCAATCTTTTTATTTCCTTCTTTGCAGTATGTTCATTGTATATTATTTTTGTTTTATTCAAATTCATTTAAGTCCTATTTTTGAACTCTCCTTACTCAGCTCTTCGATTATAGTTTGTAGTTTGTCTGCACTTGAAACAAACAGAATTATATCATCAGCGAATCGTATATGATTGAGGTATTCACCATTGATTTTTATTCCAACTTCATCCCAGTTTAAATTTTGGAACATTTTCTCCGGCACGGATGAATATAGTCTTGAAAGATTTGAATCTTCTTGCCTTTTTCCTTTCCCAACTTTAAGTTTTAATCTCTCTTGATGTACTTTAATGACAATCGAGTAAATGTTTTTCAGTGTGCACTTTCGATGCCTTGATATTCAATTGATTTAAGTACTGCTGCCAAGGAGACCGAATGGAAGATTTTTCAAAATCTACGTATTTTAGACATGGCGGAAGTTCATATTCTTTCCAAAACATCTTTTAAAACTTCTATGTGATGGTGCAGTGCACTCAATCCAGATCGAAATCCGGCTTGTTCGCTTCCGTAGTTAATATTTAATCTCGTTCAACACAATTCAGAATAGTTTTGGTGAACATTTTGTATAGAACTAACAGTAGACTAATTTGGTCTATAGTTCTCAACACGCTATTTGTCCCCTTTCTGGTACAATTAAATAATAATAGCATTATTCCAACTTGAGGATATTTCTCTCTTCGTCAGGCACATTGAGAATAATTTAGCAAGTTCCTCTTTCATCTTTACACCTCCTCATTTAAACATTTCTGCTGTGAAGTCATTTTCTCCTGGAGATTTTCCGTTCATTATCCCTCGAAGTGCTTTATCCACATCTTCTCTCATTACGTCTGGGACTTCTACATCATTTTCTTCTGAATCTTCATTTCGTAGTTCTTCATCGCAGTAGTACAATACTCTGTAGAAATTTTCAATTGTAATTTCCTCCTTATTTCTGGTTACAGTCTCGTCAGGTCTCTTAACTGCAATTATTTGTTGTGGTTTTTTTTTTCTATCATGAGCTGCTGTTTGGTTTTCTTCAGGCTCTTGTTTTCCTCGATTGTATTTCTAACAAGATTTTTCGTTGTATCTACATACATCCTCTCTTATTTTCTTCCTTACGGTTTTATGTAGTTCTATGTACTCAATCCTCTTTATGTGATTTTCCTCTTCTTTCATTTCCCTCCATTTCTTCATCAAAAGTTTAGTTTTTCTGAGATTTTGCTATCTTTTTTTTCTTTTTGATGCCAGCTATTTCCTTGGCTATCCCTCTTATTATCTGTCAGTATTTTATTTTTGTTATCAATGTCTTTCTAACTTTTGCAAGGTGCTGAATCTGTTGCTTGGTTCTATCTCGAACGTTTGTCTGTTTTTCGATAGAGTTTCCAGATCTAAAACTGGCGGTTTTCCTCTGAGAAGATTCTTCCTCTCAAGTCTAGTATTTAGTTTTAGCTTACATCTCACCATACTATGATCACTTGAGATTTTGAAACTGTTCAGAACAGACACGTCTTGCAGAATTTCCCTGTTATTTGATAGAACGTAGTCTATTTGATTTTTGGTCCCAGTTGGGACTTCTCATGTCCACTTAATCTGGGGCAGCTTCTTGAAAAATGAAGGGTCCGGGGAGGAAACAATGGTAACCTTTATTTGTAAACAAAAATGTTTTGAGTACAGAAATGGAATGGTAACACTCATATCTACTGAGTGTGGAAAAAGCTCAAGTTAAAAACAACAAATGGCCGCATAGTGGACATTTCTTTATGGGAATCCCCATAAGTCAGCATGGGAGAATGAGTTTTCCGAACGTAATATCTCAGTTCATGCTCAGTGTAGGTTGCCATTATTTCCCTCCGGATCCTTCAAATATATTGGATATGAACAAGCTTTTCGCTTCTAAGAATTCCACTAACTTCTGTCCTCTCTTTTTTTCTTTTGCCAAATGCAAACTTTCCCACTTTCGTCTTACTTCTCTGCTTAATTCCTACTTTCGCATTGAAGTCTCCCATTACAATTTTATTATGTGATTTGCTACTATCCAAAATCTTATGTCTTTCCTCGTATAGGTCTTCGATATCCTCCTCCGGATACATGTATATGTTTGAGGTTTTATATATATATATATATATATATATATATATATATATATACAGCACTTGATATGTATGTATGTATGTGTATACAGCACTTTTTTTCTACGAAGAAAGGTTCAGGTACTCATTACAAATTTATGTAACAATTTATATATCTCTATATCTTTTACAATTGTTTTAAGAGACTAAATCATAAAGGTGCCGGTACGGCATACCGCTAGTACTAGCGCATATTTCGACATGTACAAAGTAATTTATAAATATCTGTGTTGTTTAGATTATCCTAAATTCATTTGATGGTATTTCTCACTGGGATGGATCTTCTTTGTAACTCAGGATTCTCTTCAAGTTTCACGCGACATATTAAAGATCGGTTTTACCATGAGCATTGCCTACCTGGATTCAAGTTTCAGTTGCGGCTTTTCTTTAGCCGGCAACTTCGGCTCAGGTCAGATGGATGATGTTGGGATGATTGGTGAAATGAAAAAAAAAAGTGGGAGGATATGGGAGAACCCCGAGAAAACCCACGCTCACGGTGTTTGTCTACCCACATGGGGAATGTTGTTGTCTTTGAGATTTGAGGACGAGTAGTTGTCAGGTATAGGTATTGAGTTTTGCTGGCAAAATATTTACTTACGGGATGAGGCATTATTATTGTAATTTTCCATTTTCTGGAAATCGGGGACCAAAACATCAAGGAACCGAAGTGTTATTTTGGGGACTGTCCTCGAAAATCGTATGTTAAACGTAGACTTGAAGGAGAAAGAGGAAAAGGAGTTTACATGTAGTAGACAGGAGGCTTATATATGAGAGTAGACAGTAGATTTCTCAAAAGAAAATTATATAATTTATATTAGTTTTATTGCAATGTAAGGAGGAATAAATCGTATACTGAGTCAGAAATATAAAGCGTTAGAGCGGAACGAATACAGTACATTAATCTCACTTTAAAGAACGTAATGATGCTGATGATGCGGTAACCTTCAAATACGGAAACATTCTATCTATATTTTTTTTAAAAATCCTGATTCTCTCGTCCTGCAATATACTAAGTTAAGGAAAATTCACTTATAAAATGCACGTGTCGTAACTCAGGGCTACGACTCAATGATCTACTTGGAAACCCAAAGTGTAACAGTGACATTTGAACCTGCAAAATTCAATTTTATATAACAAGTAGCAACTGTCTTTTGTAAGGAAACTGGAGTTAATACTATTTAATTATTGTCCTACTAATATCAGCGCTGTGGCTTGACTTTCTAAGTTGTTCGTTCACTTTTTTCCCAATATGTCGTTATATAATCTTCTTGAACTTTCAAAGAAAGGCGCTTTTTTTTTCTTTTTGTGACTTTCTTGTGACCAAAATAAATAAAGGAGTTCACATTTTTTTTCCCCTCATTCGATTAGAAGGTACCTCCAAAGCGAAGACAGATACGTTAATGCACATTGACAGAATTTTACTGTTTTAATAAACGAAATTACCTATATTTTTACAGTAGTTCTAGAAAAAAAAGTGATCTTAATTATATCCTGCCTTTATCTCATTACACGTAATGGGTTTCCAGTACGTACGGGTTCTGTAGTATAAGAATGGTGAAACTTTCTGTTGTCACAGTGTTATAACGTCATATAATGGAATCGTATCTGGAGTACAGTAATTCTTCCAAATTGTACTGGTGCTCAAGGTAAATATTAATTATACTGCTCGCCATTAAAATTGCAACACCAAGAATGGAGACATTGGATTAACCCTCAACAGGAAGACTTTTGTTTCGTTGACCAACTTTGTTTTGTAACTATGTTAGTGTTATTGGTGTGAACATTTCAGTACCTTCGTCAAATTTATTTTTCAGTTTTGTGGTGTGAGTCGTTGGTGTCAGTGGCGGTTTTATGTTAAGCGGTAACAAACAGTGTTCTGACATACTATGGTATCTGAGAGGCACATACTTCCATTAATGTAAGTTCGATTGCGTGTCCAATAGACACATAATTCCAGTTGTATTATTTTTTCCTCTTACAGAGTGGAGTTGATAGGAAATAATGAACCTCTGCGTCCAGAAAAAGAAAACAAAATAATTCAGTAAAAGTGGATTATCCAAATTTTGAGGTGAAAATTGCGAGGATGTTGAAAGAAAAAAAAAAAGATGAGATGCAAAATAATTCTTCCGATTATGATTGGGATGTCTATCCTTCATTTTTTCATGAATCTTTCGGTTCTGACCCTGATGCGGAAGATGATGATGAGAAGGAAGCTGATATGTCATATATACCTGGCCACGGAAATAATAGGCAGACCAGGCAGCCGTGTATTCTTAGGGGTAAGGCCAGCGACTTGAAGACCGCGGGCTCGAAGACCGCCAGAGACATGGATGTTTGTGGATTTTAACTGGCAGTGATTTCATAATATAATCGTGACGGGACAAAGTCAAAAAATACCAGAATGGCCCATACAAAAGAAAGTTAACGACATTTTTACGGAAATAATAGGAACGACGTCTCTGCTGCTTTTAAAAGAAGAAATGCGGTTTCTTGGGAATCTAAAGAGTCAGGTAAAACTAGAGGTGTTCCGCATGAAAATAAGTGTAATTCGACAAATTAGCAGCATCCTGGCTAGGATTGTTGAGCATTTAGGCGAATATCTCACTCTGTTATCCTCATGACATTATAAGAATAATGAAATTACGACAGCTGAGATAGGCGGGCCACTTAGCTAGGATGGGAAAAGAAATGAACATCGTAGTTGGGAAGCCGGAGGGAAAGTGGCCGTTTGGAAGATCTAGACGTTTTTGGGAGCGCAATATTATTAATAGATGTCCGCACGGATGCGGATATCCGCGAATATATTCGCGGTTATCCGCACCAATAACGTCTTTGCGGATATATTTTTATTTTCATTGCGGATTGCGGATAAAATTGCGGATGCGCTTCTCTAAGTGTGGCAGTTTTCTTGTGAAGAATCTGCACTTGAGGAGATGTTAAGTAGTACAGTATTCCTTTTCATTAATTCCATAATATGTGTCTGTATGACTTTTTCCCCTTTTCTCAAAGTGCGGTTGAGTATTAATAGAAAACTAATAATAATAGATTGTCTATGAATTTATCATGTGACAGCTTTTCGTTATCACATTACACTATATTATAGAATAAATAAGTTCTGAATCTAATACAGAATAAAATCTATGTGAGATTTTATGTACTTAAAGTAATTGCGGATGCGGATAGGGATAGCGATGTTCCGAACGCTGATGCGGATAGACGAGATAAAGGATGTTTCGGATGCGGTGCGGATGCGAATGCAATTTTCTATATCCGCACAGACCTCTAATTATTATTAGGTATCTCCGAGAGTTATGTGCTCGTCATGAAAACTGCATTGACCTTGCCTAGGAAAGAATCCAATGAGGAAAGTTTGTTACTACGACGATGAACTTGCGTACTCCGTAAACCATAAAGTTAGTTACTTATATATTATTAAGTAGTCTTTTTTTTGTCGATTTATGTTTTTTGTGTTTCAGTGTCTAGTAGACACATATTTCCAGTTGTCATAAAACTCATTCTTCCTGTTGAGGGTTAATGCAAAATTTGCAGAATATGTAGAGCAAGGGAAGAAAACAACTGATTAATACGACAGCTCAGTGACGCATCAGAGTTGCCGGATATGCCATCTAGAAACAGTAATCGGAGGCAGGCTAGAGAGCCATAGTGCAGGACAGACAACTCTTGGTCTGACTTGAGTTTGTGTATATGGTCGAAAAAGATGCCTCGTCGTCGAATGCAGCAGCCCTGCCAAAAGGTCTTCGCCTTTGATTGCGGAAGAATTGAAGCGTATCAGAAGTGCAGTTTATCCTTCCGCGACATTGGTGCCCGTATTTGACGGACCGTGCCCACAGTACAGCACATATAGACTCGATGGCTCCACGAAGGTACTACCCAAAGATATCCCGGATCCCGACCACGCCACAACCATTAGTGCGAGGACAAACGGCTTGTGCGTATGGCTTTGGCAGATTGAACAGTCACATCTCAAACACTGGGGTAAGCACTGGCGGATGTTACACAGCGCCCAGTGTCCCAAAGAACAGTTCTATGTCGTCTGGTAGAGCGGGGAATATTTGCACGGCGCCCATTGTGCCTTCCGCTGACTGCGCAGCATAGGTATGAGCGACTACAATGGTGTCGCGCATGGAGAGCCGAATGGCAGGACATCGTCTTTTCAGAGGAATCCCGCTTCTGTCTGCAGCATCATGATGGCCGCATCTGTATCTGGCGGTACTGTGGAACTAGTACTGCCTGCGTTTTGCATTGCCACGTTGGTCCGGCAGCGAGTGTTATGATGTGGGGTGCCATTGGATTCCGTGCCCGTTCGTGTCTCCTACACATTGACGGACATGTGATCAGCCAATGTTATATCGATAATGTATTGGACCGGTTGTGGTCCCTTTAATAGAGACTATGCTGGGGAGCACATTCTAGTAGGATAAGGCGCGCCCGCACAAGGCACGGGATATCCTAGCCTTCCTGGCTGGACACATTTTTCCTCTGCTTCCTTGGTCGGCGTGTTAACCTGATCTCTCGCCGATTGAACATGTCTGGTCCATGATTGCACAACGCCTCTCACACCAGCGATGATGAACTGTAGCATCGTATCGAAGACGCATGGCTTGCCATACCCCAGGAGGATATCCAAAGGTCCATCCTCTCTATGCTTTGCCGTGTTGCAGCCGTTCTGAACGCCCATGGTGAGTCCACATGCTACTGATCTTCGGCAGTTCTGTTCCGTTGTCGCCACGCTGTCGCGCACCGCACAGAGCGGTAAGTTTTATCACTTGCTACTTGTACCTTACTTTACGATATCCATCTGCCAAATTTGGGTCTGCTTTCTTCTTTCCTTCGTGGTGTTGTATTTTTAATGGAGAGCAGTGTAATTGATAATAATCCACTACTGATCATATACATAAATTAGTATAAACGTTTAGTTGGACTTTAGCATTGTCCTCATTATATTATAGCTGTATCTCTACTACGGTTCCCACAGAGCCGCTCTTCTCTCGTCTTCGGGTACAGCTGAGCTTTTTACGCTTACCTGTGACTGGATTTAAATCTCGATCCTTGTGATTTGCAGTCCGTAGCTCTAACCACTACGCTACGGGGACACCCGTAGAAAAAAAAATACGTCGATATTGAACTTCATCAACTCAAGACATTTTCATTACAGAACGACTTACATTATGGAGTGTATACAAGTTTTTCATAGCATCTGTTATTTTTTTGCTACTCATACATTTTCGAAAATAAAGAAAGCAAATTCATCAGCGTTTAATACCAATACAAGAAATGCAACTACAATAAAACTCTCTGGTTTATGCACTAGTGTGAAAGTTTTATTTGTAGGGGAGAAAAAGGGATTTTCTGGTACCTCTCTTACATGTTTTCTTGGAGGGTGGGAAAACCATTTTTACAAAATATTTGCAAAACGCGGATATTCCATCTCACAATGTTTGACTAGCTCTCTTTCTCGGAAGCTTTGTTCAACATTGAGCTGGTACCACTGATTTTCTCTTGTCATATGACTGTCTTAGTGCTTTCCAATGGGAAAGATATTTAAAGATACTGAAGTACTGGATCATTGTCTGAAGTTAGATACCAGAACAAATACTTCCACTTTCAAATACAAAACAAACAAATACAAACTCGATCGTCCACTTCCAGTCTAATCCAACATGGACCAAATTTTCAGTCATCACTTGTTTTTCACGCTTGTCATCGCAGTGTGAGCCATTATTATTTACATTTTTATATATGAGTAATGATTGAGCAAGGGCAAATTGGCGGATTTGGTGGGGGGGGGGGGGGGGGGGGGTACGATATTTCAGTTGCAAAAGTCCGGGCGCTGAGAAAAGTTTATGACATACGTATAAAATAAAGAATGCTACAGAGGAATAAGGTAGATTTTAGAGGGCTTCAGTCCACCATAGCTCAGTTCCTAATTGTGAGCAGATACTGAAATATCATATAAATTCTCTCCCTTCCTCCTTCGGTGACAACGCCCTGACTAGGGTTACTGGCATTTTTGCTATATTCAAGATAGCCTAAGTAATCAAAATATCATAACTCTACTACTATCCTACCCAATTTTTCTCGGTTCATACGGTGTTCTCTAATTATGAATAATTTAACTTGTTACTTTGTAATCAAGGAATCTCGGGTTCGATTCCCGGAGGAGACTACAATTGCTAGCCCTGTCGTATTCTTCTCAACTTCCTATCAAAATCCCTCCTTCTGTTTTGATTTCATTCTAATTTTTATGTTTTTCTTTCTATTTGAAGCATCTTGATTTTTGTTTCCTGTAAAACGGAAGTACATATCCAGTAATTGTATTTGTTTATGTAAGATTTAATTATTTCATTAAATTATTCTTCATCATTGTTTATATTGTAATGACGTGTCGTAAAATCTACTTTATGTGAACAAAAATATGTTGCCAAACTCACTCATTAAATACAGTGGTTCGGGATCCAGTTGATCCTGCGTGGCGAACCTAAGATTCGTCTCCAACTCTCTATCCAAAGAAAGCAACTTCAAACCATTAAATCTCCCTCCGGGATGAACGTCAATCAGCATCAATACTATGATTACGAATTCTTCTAAATTACAAAAAATAAATAAACTAATTAATTAAAAGAACATTTAAAAATATGCTTTTCTTAAACAATTCGTACTAAACAGTAAAAACAGAAAAAAAAATATTTATGCATGACTAAAAAGAAAAACATGGGACGCAGTCTCATATACAGTCACTTGATAAATTCTTCAATTGGCGCGTCCCATGTTTTTCTTTTTAATCCTGCAGTAACAAAATTGTTATTATTATTATTATTATTATTATTATTATTATTATTTACTTTTTAGTGCGAATTGTTCAAGAAAAGTATGTTTTTAAAAAGTTCATTTTCTTTTCTTTTAGAGTTATTTCGGTGTTTGGATACTTTTTCTCAAGCTAATCTTCTCTCCCAAATCCTAAAGTGTTCTGCAACCAGTCAAACGCAACGTCGTTGCGTGCTAATATTTATTTTAGGATAAATACGTTCTTACTAATATATATATGGGCAACGCCCTAGCCGAGCTGGTCTACCGGTTCCCGTAAGATCACCGAAGTCAAGCAGCTCTGGGTCGGGTCTGACCGTTGCAGTACTCCAGATGGTGTTGGCTGTGCGGCGTCCACCCAGCGTCGTGAGGCCAATTGGGGAGCTACCTGAATAACGAGGTAGCGATCACAGTTGAGAGCTTCGGCTCACCTCTCCCAACACGTCTGGTCAGCGTGGGAGCAGTAGACCACCTCCTCCCTCCGGGAGAGGCCTCATCCAGTAGTGGATTGAATATCTCTGTGTATTATTATTTTATATATATATATATATATATATATATATATATATATATATATATATACGCTTTTAAAAAGTATATAAAAGATAACAATAGTGAATATTGTATTGTCACCCTACTTACGTCGCTTTGCAAAATTCCATCATAGTATGACGTTGGGATATGAATTAATGTTGCAAGATTTGAGGACCCATGAACCATTGTGAACTAAAGAAGTAAGCATACTGATTTTTAGCTGTCCCATTTCCAGATCTTGGTCCTATTTCAACTTTTGTTTTTCCGTCCCTCTAGTTCCTCAACCAGGGACGTATTTAGGGGTCCGGGAGTGACCCGACCTGACCCAGCGACCCAGTCCGAAACATTACCCAATTGACTCGGTTTGGGGACTATAATGAACTCGTAATTTTCGACGTCCTATGTTTCGTGCTCTGGAGGTAACACCTCCGCTTCCGTTCAACCCTAAAACAAATACTGTTGAAACTTGAAAGGCAAGGAAATTGTTAAAAGCTGTACTTTGACCTCCGCGTCACCGAGTCAGACTGGGTGCCAAGCATAGACCAGGTCCAAAACTCGTCCAGCATAACCTGATTGACACGCTGATCCTCTGGTACCTGCAATCAACCAAAGCACATTTACAGAAATTGACTTCAGATATCGGGTCAGAGACCTAGCTTTGTCCATCTTGTGTTGTTAGGCTACAACCATCCGTTATTATTATCAGTATTTTTGCATTATATGCATTCATTCATGATAATTTCTGCATTGAGTGTGTAAAATGTGAAGGATGGGTACCAGAAACAGATAGCTCCATTTTTGTCTGCAATTTTTCTATTGGTCAAAATCACTAAAGAAGCAAACAGCGCATATTCTGGTGCAAAAATATCTTACTCCAAACCGCCATTTGAGAGATATAGAGGGTTTGCGGTGGACCAATGGTATAGCGCTCACCTCTGGTGCTTGGGGGTCGTCGGTTCTATCTCTGCTAGTGCCGTGTGGTGGGCAAACACCGTGTACGTGTGTTTTCTCGGGTTCTTCCTGTTTCTCATCACTTTCTTCATTCCACCAACTCTTCCATCATCATCCATTTGGCCTGAGCCAAAGTTACTTAAAGGACGTTTGTTTTTTATGGCAGAATCTGAAGCTGAAGCCTTGTGGGCCTTGTGTATCAATACACTCAGTTGTTAGACGTTGGCTCCGCAAATGGTTCAAACTAGGCCATGTTCTACTTTCTGAGACTATCCTAGCGATAACCTGTCTTGACTGAGATTTCTCCACGGTTTTTCCTGACTCACACCAAGCAAATGAAGGGATGGTTCAAACTAAACTATGTCTGCTTTCTAACAACATTATCCTCCCTATCCCGGGCTGAGCCAAAACTACCTAAAGGCCATACAAAAATTCAAACTCATACAACAATCCTCTCATACCTCCGTCGATTTTTGACTGCTCTTAAATGTAACAGTACCGGTATTTGAATATTGCCCGTTCCTACTTTGTAGGACATAATTTGCATATTTTATTGTGTAAAATAAACTAAAATTTGGGGATGGTGATCAGACTAGAACAAATTAATGATTATATTTAGTTGTCTGCGTTCGCTTCCTTCAAATCAAAGCATTTCGAGTTTGATTCCCGGTGGGGACATAAATGGTTCGGGGCCCATGTTAAACTGTATTTTTCGTCCTTAGAACGTCATCTTTATTCGATGTAAGGCAAACCAGCATCGGTTCACCTTTCTCATGGGCCTTTGGGTCGTGATCTGTCTTCGGGTAGGACACTTGACATCATCATCATCATTTGTCTGATATTTGTAAATTAGGATGGACCATTGTCGTTCCCGCGTAAATTGCTACACACAGGTCAGTGCAATTATGTTTCAACCCATTTCATGCTATATGGTAGTGAAGACTTATTTCTTTAGTACTGTAAATGTCTTCCTAAGAGGCATAAGTTTAATGTTAAATTGTTCCAGACAGTTATTGTTTTATTACTTAGCCAATTAGTTTTGTTTCACTCATTCTATGGAAAACTGGAGCTTTTTAGCTACGTCTTCTCAGTTCTTCTGCTAAGAGATTGGCCCTTTGTTATACTGAATCTTTATTACCCTATACAAAATAAAACGTAAAGCGATGAGACTGGAAATTTTAGTCCAAGGAGCCTGCGAAATGACCGTTTTCAATTCAATGTGGTTATGTCAGGCGGTCAACAAGTCATTCTTACCACTCATCTTCCAGTTCTTTGCGTGCTTACAGATTCAATGTAATGACTGTGTGGTCACAATCACTTCTAACTGTAATCTTTACCAAAGTGAAATAATTACTGCTTAATTAGTACTAATAACAAGTTTGTTTTGTACGGAAAACTCGTAGGCAATCGACACCTGAATGTTTGTTACATTGCTAAATAGTTTATTTCACTACTAGTTACTATTTGGCATTTGGTAATATTTTTCGTTAGTAACATATGCAGGGGCGGACTGGCAAGTAAAGGACCCACCTGGGAAACCAAACAGCATACCCACTGGTACGGTAACCAAAGGGCCCTCGTGGTAGTGGGCATTGTGACACGTGGGCCCCAAAAGCACCTTTCAAAGGCCTTCAATACCCTTCATGGGTTGCAGAAAAGGACTTCCAAAGTTTCTTAGGATACTAATCAGGTTTCAGAGTCTAAAAGTAAATCTATTGCCTTAAAATAATATGAATGTATTAATACAATGTCTACTTACAATTAAACTTTACTTAGGTGGTCCATTCTTGCGATTTGTGAGGGCCCTACAATAGGCGTGCTGAGATTATAAATTCAACACTGCCTTTATGTTGGTGATAACAAGTCTTGTGTGTCTATAATTGCTATTTTAGAAGACTGGCACGATCCTAACACTATCAGTAGTAGCAAAAGTGGATTAAGTGATCTTCTTTATAGGATAACGTTACTCTTCCAAGATAAAAAGGCCATGGGAGCCCACCTGGTAATTCTCGGGTTTCCGGACGGGTCAGTCCGTCCCTGGACTATGTGACATAGCAGCAAATATTTTTTTTAAAGCTGTTAGATCCTTCGACCGTTTGCTTTTGTGAATTTGCAACAAGCGAAGAAGAGTGCTTTTGGGTGATCTTATGGTGATTTTTTGGTAAGCTTCTCTTGCAATACTTCATATTAAATCCAAATTTTACGACGGATATTCTATAATAAGATTTCTTATAACCAACATGTCTTCACTTATTTTTGTCTATTCCGAGGAAATTAACCCAATTTACTTGCTCCCTGGAAAGTGCTGGATGATTCATATACAATTAAAATATTTCCTTCAATTTTTATTTCAACATGAAGACATCGTAATGCTTCATGTTGGTTTCACAATACGTGGGGATCAAAGAACTTCCTTTTTTTTTTTCAAGAAAGCTGTGAAGGATTTTGTACCTCTCATATTGCCACAGTCGCTGTGACGATGCAGTACACACAAGACGAAATGATTATTTCTTATGAAAATTTGCTGGATTACAAACTCGATCACAGCTATGAAATGGCTGAGGCGGAGCCCAGTTCGTACACATTTGCTACCGTCAGATTTTTCTGTATAGGGAAATATTTCAATATCTCAATATTTTTTATATAAAATGTATTCAAATGGCTAATTAACAAAATATGTTGTAACGAAGAAACTATTTTTTTTTTTTTTTTTTACAAAACAACCTTACATTAAAATACATACAGTTGCCTGTTATTGATGTTCAATCTAATGAATAATCCTTTACAGTGAAATACTTGTTCATGTGGAGTTCAAAATTTCCAGTATGAAAATACCATTTATGTTTTAAAAAAAACAGTAAATGGATTTATAACGATAACAAGTAACAACAAATATTGGTAATCATTTCGTATTTTCATTATTTTATCACAGAACATTACAGACTAGATTTATAGTTCAATCAATTGCAATTACGTGATAATCCTGAACTTAAAATTTTTCTGCTTCTTGCCGAAAATTTGCTAAACGAAAAATATGTTTATTTGCAATTCGCAGATGCTATTATCTTCAAAGAATCCGCAATCTTGCAGGATCAACATAAGACAGAACGACTCTAGACACGAGTGTCGCTAGTATCGAAGTTGTATGCGAAAACATCGATGCTACGTTTTTAGGTAGATTTCGAAGAAAATATACCTATTGAGATCGGTACGATATGAAAGTGTATATTTATATATATATATATATATATTAACACGCTAGCGGCCATAATTTTGAAGATATTTGAACCAAATTTTTCTATGTTGTTTCTAGGCTTAATAGCTCGGTTAAGTTCGTTAATGAGCAAAATCGGTCGCCATCTTGGATCCAAATGGCCGCCGAACCCATTGTTGTATAGAATGCACAGCCTAAACCGCTGGGGCTATTGAAATCAAATTTGGCATAAAGGTACAACATCACTTTTTGATTATGAAAATGTTACCAGATGAGTTCAAAGACGCCATCTTGGATCCAAAATGGCGGACCTAAAAATCCATTTTCCACACCGTTTGAGCTAGAGATACGAAATTTGGCATAAAGGTGCATTATGACGAGTAGCTTAGGGAAATATCACAACATTTGGGAGAAGTCGCCATCTTGGATCCAAAATGACCGCCCAAAATCCCATTTTGCACACCGTTTGAGCTGGATAAATGAAATTTTACTTGAAGTTGTACTATCAAAAGTAGGTCACGACAAAATAAGAAAACTTTCAAAAAGTCGTCAACTTGGATCCAAAATGGCTGCCCCAAAAACCCAATTTCCAAATCATTGAAGGTAGAGAAACGAAATTTTCAATGAAGGTGTATGACCAAGAGTAGGTTACAATAAATGGGGCAAATCTTCCCTTTGGGGGCGCAGCCAACCGTGGGAGGGTGAAGATGTACTCCGTTGTGGTGTAGTGCTGCAGGGAGATTTTGGTTAAGATAAAGGAGGCGCATCCTCTCAAAAGCACTGAAGTTGGGGGGCGAGCCCTGGCTCCCAGCGAAACTTCGAAATCTACCTCAGCCTGTAGGCCTACCGAAAGGGATTTTTTTATTGTTCTATGGACTGGCGTGGAAAGTCAGCGATCCGGCCAACTACCTCTTTGCAAGAATACTGAGTGATCAGCTAGTGTCGAAAGACAGAGGCCATAAAAAAAACTCAATTGGCCACTTCCAGTCCAAACAAATATGGACCAAATTTTCAGTTCTAACTCACTTTCTTACACTTGTTATCGTTGTGCGGCTCCTTTTTATTTATGTCTTCATTCTTTAGTTATGTACGTACTGGGTTATGCATATAATAGTACATATTGAAAATAATATTTACATTTTTTACAAGAACTAAAGCAGAAATTTAAAAAAAAAGAAAGAAAACGGGTCGCACAGCGTTAACAAGCGTAAAACTCTGAACAAAACTAAAAATGTGGTCCATATTAGTTTGGAATGGAGTGTACAATCGATATCAACTGTCCTCTTTGCTTCCTGCCTTCACATATTCATTACAATGGCATCGATCAGTCCAGTGTCGCTTTTAGATAGAGGTCAATGGTTTCGACTCACGTAACGACGTATCGGGAAGATTTTTCGTGGGAGATTTTTACTTGAAAGTCACGCGCATTACATCAACACTACTTGCTTTGGGTGTCTCAATCGATGAACATTCTACTCATTAACAACTTGTAATTAGGGACTGAAACCTTTTCTCTTGGACTTTCACTTATATCTGTTTTTTCCTCCATCGAGAGGAATTGAGAACTAGGGGACATAGTGAAGTCAAGAGCACATTAGCCGAGACTTGTTGTGTATTGCGGAAGGCGATAGGCAATTATTAAAATAAAAAAATATTATATAAGAACTCATAAAAAGTAGTTGCAGGTAACTAGAGTTATAAGTTAATATTGTAGTCGTATTAACTTTGTTATAAAGAAGCTTAGTAAACAGGAACAGAAAAAGAGAACATTGCTGCAGGTCAGTATCATTTAATATTTGAAGACGAAAGTACAAAAAAATGGACTGTACATAGAACACAAACATAGATGCACTGAAAGGTTCTAAGATTGGTACTTTGATTACAACCTAGAAGAAAATACTAACTTCTTTATCATCTTCACAAAAATTATGTATTATTGTTACTGTGAACATTATAGCATTAGTTCACAGTATAGTATTCTGTTATAACATTAGTAATTTCGTGATTATACCTTGAATATGTGAATAATCGTCACGTGGATGTATTAATTAAAATTTTGTAGCCAACTTGATTTGATTTGATGTATTAATTCATAATAGTGCGCGTAGGCTACTAAAAAAGGAAGTGTTTCGATTCGAACAGGAATTTTTGATAAGACTTCGTATATATATTTGTACCCCATGCTGATAATTCCTGCAAAGTAATTCTACCGTGTATGACCGCGTTTGCACGCTAGAGGGCGTTAAAGTTTGAAGCAAAGGAGAGATAGCCGGGGCAGCTGCTGCAATGGCTCCCGCAGTTTCGGTTTGAACTAGGGTTGCCACCTGTCCCATATAATACGGAATGTCCCGTATTTTAGGTGAGATTTGCGCGTCCCGTATTATCGTATTATAAGTAGGAAATTCTCAGAGATGTTTTCCACATAATAATATTAAGAAATAAACAATGATGAACTCTTTTTCCAACTGTTTACTATGCAACATTTCGAGAAGACTCTGTTCATACCCCAGGCCCCAACATGAGACCTGCGGGTGGAGATATAATACTCACGCCTTGTTCGCTCTAGTTGATAACACAATGCAAAAATAGCTGTATTATTTCAACACTTTTCGGTGTACCAGAGCGACCACGACTTTTTATGATAAATCAACACCGTTTGTTGTATGATTTCTTTGATTCAGCACTGTGATAGTAGTAGCACTGTGACACTCTTCATTGTGTTGAATCACAATTGACAAATCCATTGTGTTGAATCACCGAAATCAACACAATTTATTGTGTTAATTAAAAATAATTGTGGTAGCGCAGAAATACGGAAAAGTACAGAATTAAAATTCATTTCCCTTGCAGTGCAGGTACTAACACAAACTATGCTTAGGAAACAGAAATATCCATTTTCCACCAGCCAGTGATTTTGAAGTGTGAAAATTCGCAAGCAAGACGTTTCTTTTCTGTGTGCTTTTGATTATCAAGGATGTTGTAAATTGTGCGGGTAGTCATATAGTAGTACAGTACCTTACTAGTTAATTTTATTTTAGGTTATTTCAGACTTGTCCCGAATTATTTGGTATTATCCCGTAATTTTTGCCGAGTGTCCCGTAACTTATTCACCCAAAGGTGGCAACCCTAGTTTGAACAGGCATTTATTACTCAAAATATATACACGAACATACTTGACAGTGATGAGTATGACGTCAAATTCTGCAACCCCACTCCAGCGTGTAACAAATAGTTTGGCAGATATAGACAAGTATTTGGCTTCACAAAAGAGAGGGTTCAAGTGAGTAACACAGAAGGGAGAATCGCAATAGCCACTTAGGGCAAGAGACACAACAGGGCAATCTTCAAAAGAACATTCCATGAGCGTGATGTCAAATGCGTCGTCTGGCACGAACCCAGAAGTTGGTTTCGAGGAGGGGTGCAGCACCTTTGACGGGGAGTTCTAGGTCTGTTTATCCGTAGCTCTCAGCAACTTCGAGGGTGTAAAATAAAGTAACATTTGACACCGTGCCCATGGAGTGTGATTTTGAAGGTTCTCTGTGTGCCTATTTTGATTCTCCCTTCTGTTTTACTCACTTTGTAGAAAAGCCTCGCTTGCATTTGTGAAGACAAGTACTGGCCTATATCTGCCAAACAATTTATTACACGCTGGAGTGGCTCTGCAGTCTTTGAAAGCATTCAGGTATGTTCATCTATAGATTTTGAGTAATAAATGCCTGTTCGAACCGAAACTGTGGAAGCCATTGCTTCCAGCGGCTGCCCCGGCTGTCTTACACTTCCTCCAAACTTTAACGCCCTCTAGCGGACAAACGAGGCCTTACACGGTCGAATTACTTTGCAGGCATTATCAGCATCGGGGAAACGAATAGACATACGAAGTCATAAAAAAAAGTTCCTGTTCGAACCGAAATACTTCCCTTGTAAGTGGTATACAAAAATATGCAGCATAAAAACTGTAAGCCTAAATTACTCTCTAACTGAATACAATAGCCTCATTATTTAAAAATTACTATTTATACTCAAGTAAGGACTCCAGGTGCTAATATTACATCCAAAATGAGACCCGAATTCAAGTGTAGGTTACTTTTGCATTAGCCGACTTAACGTAAGAAAAATACCCGAAGAAATTGAATAAAATATAGAACAAGCTACTTAAGGAAATTAAGCTCGATGACGTCTCGGTCCGTTCTTCACTCGCTGTCATTACTGCCACTTCCTATATGAAGACGTCCTCTTGATCATTATAGAATTTATGGGACCACACATGGTACCAATAATACAAAAATTGCACTGAACCCATTTAGCTCCAGTTTTTTCTGCGGATATCCTCATTGTAGTTAGTGTCACGAAACTCACAATCCCAATCCTCATCATCGACGAACAGGATTAGATTTATTAGAGGGGCTCGAATTCTTATATTTTTATTACACGCTTTGTATTAACTTACTCTGTAATCATGTTTCATCTCTGGTACAAATCTTGTAATTCATTTTTAACTCACTTTTCGTCATCCAATTTCTTTAAAGTTTTGGAAACTTGCTTGCTTCCGATGACAATACAATATTCAATCATTAGATATACGACAGAATAATTCAGTTAACTGTAATTAATTAAAAAATAATTATTTAATATGGACTTTTTTATCCTAAAATAAATACTAACCTGCAACGATGTTGGGTTTTGACTGGTTGCAGATCACTTTATGATTTGGGTGTGCGAAGCTCTTAATATAAAAAAAAATAATAATTAAAAAGGATTTTAAAAATAAACGCTTTTCTAAGGAAAGAAAAATGGACTACAGTAAAAGTAAAAAGTAATAAATTTATGAATCGGAAAGTAAAAGCGTGGGTGGTGTTGCTTATCTTATCATATCATAACATCTATAAAAGCACCCACGCTTTTATTTTCCGATTCATAAATTTATTATTTTTTTACTTTTTAGTTCATTTTTCTTTTCTTAAAAAAGCGTATTTTTAAAAATCCTTTTTTAATTATTGTTTTTATCTCCTCTTGTTTCCTGAAATAATGTACCACAATTTTCACTTTAAAGTAGGCTAGACCTAACACTAGAAAAACTATCGTTTATATACTAGCCTACGGTCTAGCGCCGGGGTCAGGTCAGACCGGGATAAGGTAGGGGAAAAGGTGCGGGAGAGACTCGGCCATGGCCTACTTTGAAGGTACCATACTCGGCATTTGCCTGTGTGACTGGGAAAAACAGTGGAAAATGAAACAGTTCCGCCGAATACTCCTTGCGCTCTTGTTACGGGGTTTGATTCGTGGTTGTTTGCGCGCCAACGATCGTGCTGCCCTCAGCAGCAAGAACTCGCAACTGAGCGGCTGTCCCGCCAGTTGTTATTTCGGAATGGTGGGTTGAGCACCTATTGATTATCGTTATCTATTATTATAGAATGTCTTCACGACTCTTATTATATTGAAGTGCCAAAAGTTTGTAATAGTGCTTCGGTTGGTAATGTATTGTAGAGTAGTTATGTTGTAGTAGTGGTAGTTGAATAATTTTGGAATCGAACTTGGTGGGTTTGTCTTAGCCGTCCGGTATATTGGAATTGAACCCGGTGACACGTGCTATAGACGCCATTTCGTGTTCGTATTTAATGTTCATGATTAAAGTTCAACATATTTTATATTGTGTTACTCTAAATTACCGAATGAGATAATTCTTGCGTCATAGGAAGAAAGTAGGAAAATCAGCCTTTATAATTTGTTCGTTGTGTGCGATGATTGAAATGTTGAACGACTGTTGTATATTTAAGTATGTTTGGCAGCGGAGCTGTCTGTATTAATTTTGCTGTGGAGGTAGATTTATTTTTAACTACCAGGCAAATCAAGTATGATTCAGTAATATGCTAAGAAATGTACGAGTCGATAATTCACATAGTGGGTCAATCTCTTGTGGCCGTATTCTTTTTGAACATCTAAATTCCTCTTTGAAATTATTCAGTGTGATTGGTAATAGTAGTTACATATTTCAAAGATTGCACTCAAAGTTAATTGTGAAGAAAAGTAATTGGATTTTTGGTAAAGATTGTGGCACATGTTTGAACAGCGACAAATTGTAGGCGGCTTTAATGATCAACCTAAATGTCCGAGCACTACATTAGAAAGGCACTAAAATAAATAAATAGTATTGTATGTGTTAAGAGTTAGGTATATTATCGTTATTTGCACTTGTTACGAATATTGTGCTTGTTGATCAGACTTCAGGATATTGTGAATAAAAGTGTTGTTAACATTCAACTCGTGAGTATGTGTTCATGTCTTAGTCTTCCAAGTAGCAGAATAATATTTATGTTCTACACAGCGCTTCTAACGTGAAGATTCTATTTCCCTAGTTGTGTCGGCTTGGTATGATTGCGGCATTAACTTTAGTTGCAGTTATTCCACGCCAGTTACATAACAAAAACCTAAGTGAAGATGGTCGGTATCGTAACCTGGACCATCCGAATGCGAAGCGAACTCTTTATGTATTGAGCTGCTGTTCGGAAGTTTGTGGTACAAGGTTCTACAAGATACCTACGTTATTTCGTGATACCTTGGTTTATTGGTGATATGCCATACGATATAAAGAGTAGCAGGAAACTATATACCTGTCATAAAACTACGTCACTTAGTCTGTATTACATGCATAAGCTTGTCACCGCACTCAGAATAAATTCTTAACTTCCACACGCAATAAGCTGCTCATCATCATCACTGAAAAGCTAAGAATGAAACTACAGCTACTAAGCTCATATCTTCCACATTATTTTGCAATTTCCATAGCAAACCATTTATAATGTTTACCATGATCACACGCATGCGCAACAATAAATGACTTCTACCTAGTTCTGATATTTGTCTCTGTTTGGCTATCTTCTTTATTTCATTGATCCACGTTCTTCGCAGCTTCACTTTTCTACGACTATTGCACAAAAAACAACTTCCTGAAGTGTCGCAATCTTGGGAGCTGAAAATATACTCTTTCTGTCATCCGTCTGTTGAAATTGGAAGCGATTCAATAATTGGTTACTGAAAGAGAGCTTTCAATAAAATTATGTCACAAAATTACCAAAGGTTACTCTATTCACGTGTACTAGGGATGTCTGCAAGTCCGAAGCCAATTAGGAATGCTTGCGATTTGGGAAAGTTCCGAAATTTCGGCTTTTCAAAATTCTCTCAATCCGAACTCACAATAAGAATGACAATTCGAGTTCGGAATCCTGATATTTCTTTCCGGAAAATTGCGGAATTCCAAATACCGCTACTACGAAATTTCATCGTACGGTAAGAATTCTTTACACTGCATTATACCTTATTCAGAAAGCATTTCCTCAATTGTTCCCAAAATAATATTCTGTATCTTGTTTTTCAAATCAACATGTACATGGTACATGTACAGAAGACGTTAAGGAATTCCGATTTTCCAAAATTCCGTTTTTCAAAATTTCCGATATTTCAGAATTCCTACTTTTCAAAATTCCGACTTTTCGAAATTCTGGGTTCTCAGAAATTGTCATTCCGATTCTGGAATTCCGCTTTCCATGCAAGAAACCCCAGCGACTTTTCGTATGTTAAATTGGATATTTGAAGTTTTCAACTCTTTGTGTACATGCGAAGAAAAAGAAAACGGTTTCTTCCTGATCAAGTGTTTGCTGTCTCCATTTTGATAACTTATTTCCACAGATATCGGAAATAAGCTCACCGAATGGGGATTCCGATCTCTAATGGACAAATGGAAAAGTGATTAAAATGTGACGTAAGTCTTGAGAGTAACTTAATGCACTTCTTCAGGTTTAAAAGACAACGCACTTCTCATACTCTTCATATTTTGTTCAGGTTTGGCATTTTCTTATGACTGCCAGTTTAATAAAGGACTTCTAATTGAACAACCCGCGTGTTCAAATCTCGATTCAAGTTATTTTCCGTCAATATTCCTGTAAACTGATTGATGGCTATTTTTTACATTTAAAGTTACTAGAAAGTTTCAGGAAGCTATGATTGCCTAGAGAGTTGTTTCGGAAAATTGTTGACAGTTTTCTGACTTGAGGCACTTAAAACTTTATGAGTATTCTTCTGAATGAAATTAATGACAACAAGTGCTCTTAGATTTCAACTTCTCTTTTTAGAGGAAAATAAACACACACATAAAGTGATTCACACATACAGTAGCTGATCCATATTACCCCTTACGATTTGAATTATTTATTGTTTCCTTGTGAACTTGAAGTTGTATTTTATTGTCGTAGTATAGAAGACTCACGTCAGTGATGACAGTCTTACAGATGTCCTGACTGAAATTTAAACAAGACTACCGTCCATTGTTGGGTATTGTTGCAAAGTTGAACTGTAAAGATCTACGTGCATCACTTCGCACATTTGCAAGAAAAGTGTTACTATTCATTTTTTTAATTTTCGTTTTTTGTTGTTGTTGTTTTTATAGCTCAAAGTATAGAATGTATAACAGTGCTATGCATATCGCTGAGGAATAGGCGTGAGTTTCAATATTTCTGACAACTTTGTAATTTTCACACCAGGAAGTACAGGGTAAGTCAAAATGATGTACCCGATTTCATAAATTTATTTTGTGAAATATAATGAACATATCTGAATGTAATACATGTGGTAAGAAGGGTAACTCTCAAAGT
>JAGDQP010014090.1:27277-46068 GCA_022664845.1 Lepisma saccharinum | reverse complement strand
TTGCCATGGTACCCAGTGAGAAACCGTGCTGGGGAGGCCTCAGCTGGAGGAGTTTCTGGGAAATCAGCCGTATGTATGACCATTAAGCTGAGTTGGAATATACTGGAGCGTTCGATTGCATTCGTCGGGCTGTACGCAGGCATTTACTTCACGCTTTGGGGTCTGGGTATACTGAATGCTGCTTCGTGTGTGTGACCAAGTTTTTGTCTGTAGCATGAAGAGTAATTAATTTGTTTTGAGAACAGGAACAAGTATTTGCATATATTTATATTTTCATGGAGCTACATAGGTGAGGCCTGGCCTCACCTTCACTCCGGCAGTTGCATATCTTCCAACCTCGTTTATCTCCAACTCTATAACCTATGTTCCGCCTTCTACTTTGGCGAAATTCAAACTCCTCTAACATACCGTAACCACCACCATCGCTACTCCTCCAAATATCAACTTCCGCACCTCCCCATACCTGAACACACTTCTTATCACCGCTGCACCTTTAACGAAACCTTTCGAGTCAGAATCCTGCCTGAACCTTGACTCACCTACCACAGTTAGAAAGGTTTCAGTCATTTTTCCGCCTCTATAATCTGGCCACACTGTCACCCTCCATCTATTTACAATATGGCGTTTCGTTAACACCAATTCCACACCTATCCGCTCTGTCCATTTTCTTTTCTAGCAGTTGAAAACGCTTTTGAGAAACGTACTGCATTTCTATTGTGTTTGTGTTGTTATTGTACATCTGTCTCAAGAATCTACCATGTAAGTATCCTTTTTTTTCTACCTGTTTTACCATTTTATATATATATATATAACTAGTACAAAGAAAAGCCGGGAAGGCAATTTAGGTAAAGACAAATGAAGGAGAAAAAAGGATAATACTTACAGCTTACTTTCGCATTAGATCACACACGTACATATAATAAAAAAGTCACACCTATATACAGATGCTTATCAGAATAATGGAAACACCTGAACGAAAGTGCAACTTACCAGATTAATATGGTGTCGGGCCACCTTTCGCCTTCAGAACA
Organism: Lepisma saccharinum; assembly: GCA_022664845.1. NCBI lineage: Eukaryota > Metazoa > Arthropoda > Insecta > Zygentoma > Lepismatidae > Lepisma > Lepisma saccharinum. Next base: position 45,037 of record JAGDQP010014090.1, on the reverse strand, counting down.
GCCTTGATGCGACGTGGGATGGAGGCATAGAGGTCGTGAATGGTAGCAAGTGGAATATTACACCATTCCTCGTGCAGGGCATTGGCCAGTTCTGTGAGAGAGGATGGAGGTGGAAATCGTCGCCGGAGTCGTGTTTCCAAGATGGACCACAGATGTTCAATTATGTTGAGATCTGGGGATTGGGCGGGCCAGGGGAGGTGTTGAACTTCATCCCGATGTTCCTCAAACCACGCTGCAACAACTCCAGCTGTGTGAATGGGTGCATTATAATCCTGGAATATGGCGTCATTGTCCGGGAACAACATCCGGACCATAGGATGCAAGTGGTCTCCTAAAATTGCGACATAATCGTTGGCAGTGATGCGTCCGCGAAGTGTGACCACAGGACCCAATGAAAACCATGATATTGCGGCCCACAGCATCACCGTGCCGCCGCCATGTTTCACAGTTGGGCGGAGACACTGCAGATCATACGCTTCTTTGGGCGTTCTCCACACATAAACACGGCCCGTGGTTTGGAATAGGGTGAATGGTGACTCATAAACACGGCCCGTGGTTTGGAATAGGGTGAATGGTGACTCATCCGACCATACCACACGTTTCCAGTCGTCAACGGTCCAAGTTGCATGGTCGCGGCACCATTTGCGGCGTGCTAAAGCGTTCTGGTCCCTGATGAGAGGTTTGGCCCGTGCAACACGACCCCGTAAGTTCATGTCATGTAATTCGCGGCGGACTGTGATTGTCGAAACAGGTTGGGGGAGGTGCTGATTGAGTTCCTCCGTCACTTGGGCCACAGTGGCACGACGGTTCCGCGTGACAATGCGCTTTAATACACGGCGTGCCCTGTCACTGATGCTTTTCTTCCGCCCACTGTTCCGCTTCCCCGATGTGGTTTTCCCGTGTGTTGTGTAGGCCGTCATCACCTTCGACACTGTCCCTGGCGACACACCTAACACACTAGCCACTGCCGTCACACTCACTCCACATAACCGCGCACCAACAATTTGCCCTCTTTGAAACTCTGAGAGGTCTCCCATTTTACACTACCTCCGTCTGCTGCAGCCACTGCACACTCCTGTTCCACGACGCCTGACGTAGTATGGAGACCGACCTAACACACCACCAACAGCAGTACGGCGCTGCGGTCGCCACGACACCACTGCCAACCCATACATCTGACATGTTGCCAACTACAGGTGTTTCCATTATTCTGATAAGCATCTGTGTATATATATATATATATATATATATTGTTCACACATTTTTACATAAAAAAGTCACTATATTTCGTGTATTACACGTTTTCAAGTAAAGAGGAAGAGAGCGAAGTTCACGTGTTCACAAAGTACAAGTTTGAAGAGAGAGTGGCGATACGTAGCGGACAAAGCATCAAACTAGAGAAAACTAGAAACTCTTCAAAATTGTACTTTGTGAACTTCGCTCTCTTCCTTTTTTATGTGAATATGTGTGATCTAATGTGAAACTAAGCTGTAAGTATTAGTCTTTTATTACCTTCATTTGTCTTAAATTGCCCTCCCGGCTTTCCTTTGTACTAGTTACTAGTTATATATCATCATCATATTCAGCCATTTTCTATCCACTGCTGGATGAAGGCCTCCCCCTTTTCTTTCCACGTATCTGAGTCTGATTGCTTTAACCTTTTTGTTTGTACGCTTTCACAAGTGATGCCCCGAAAGCTAATAATATACGGTAATCTAGTTAATACAAAACTGAGCAACAAGGGAAAAGGAAAGAAACAATGAACTAATGCAAAATGTACAGTACATTTATTCTAAACATGGGAGATGGCTCACACTATCTTCCTTTCTTTTCTTTTTTTTTTCTGAAATAACAAATATTCACAAAGTCTTCGAAGATTTGATATACATAAAAATCCAATGTAATACAGTACTTTTATATATATATTTTTTTTTCGATTTTTAGCTTCCACTATCAAATATACAACAAGGTTTGGGTTTACACAGCTGCATGTTTTGAAAACATTCCTTCACAGAACCTTCAGAAAGCTTATCGATCCTCACCGATATGAAAAGATACGCTGAGAGCTTTCTAAGCTTTTTTTCTTCATCTAAAAATTAAACTTCCTTCTTTCCGCAAATAGTTTATAAGTTAAAGTGGCATCCTATAACAGACACCAGTAGTTAAAAAACAGAATGGCAAATTGAGCACCTGAAGCTTATGCCTAAATCTCGTAAAAGTCTGTGAAAGAATTTTTACTGAATGCTATTATTTACATAAAAACAATGAACATATTTTTTTATCTATTGCTAGATGTAATGACTTCTAAAAAAAAATAACATAAAATACACTTATAAACAAAACATTTACATTTGTTGTTTAAGAGGAAAAGGAAGGGTTGGGGGAACTATTAAACATACTTGCACACCGAATGCTATTTATAAATATCATTCATGTCTGGACTTGCAACTGATAAAAAAGTGCTTTTAATAACACCACATGAAGTAAGGAATAACACTTGATTTTTTTTCTTCCAGTATAAAAATTTCCAAATATTAGAAACAGTGTCCTAAAACAAGTCCAATATCTTTAGAAGTTTAATGCCTACAATGATTTATTATTGTTTCCATGTGTTTTAATTGTACGATTTTCTTCGACAAGCCCAAAATAACTACGGCTAATGATTCTTTGCATAAAACATTATCTGTATGAAATAAATACAAGTATATATATATATAATTTTTTTCATATTCATATATGTATATATAAACATACAAAAAGTCACAAAAATGCATAATGACCTTACTCCACATGGTATGTTAGAATTATGCTTGCGCAGTGTCCTTTATCCGACAATATACACACATATTATAATATATATATACTACTATATGCACCCATTTATTTGATCGATGAAACGAAGAACAGAATCTGAACACAGATTCAGCCTGGTTGACCCAGACCTACAGTAAAAGAATGTTGCTTAAATTATTTTATTTTTCGAAAGAAAATATATAAATATATATTATAAAACCCAGTAATCGGCTCCAAAATTTCTTTTATGAACCAAAGCAACCATATGAAAGAATCAACTTCTCTTACAAAGCATTACTGATTAACAAACACACTGTTAAAAGTACTTTTTTTTTAATATAAAATAATAGTAATAATAATAAAACATACTTTCTGAACACAGCATTACAATCAATTCCTCGCCACTTCTATAGAGCCACTCTAATACAATATGGTCTTCTAGTACAGTTGTACTTAGAATATGAAAGACGTTGGACATCAAAATAGACAGTGAATCCCGTGCAGATTATAATGCACTGAGAATGCAGCACCACATTTATGCACTGTGGATGGACGTGCAGTCTTCACTTTCTTCTCTTCTTTTTTTTTTCTTCTTGATGGTTTTTATTTTTTTGCAACTGAGTGGGGAAATAAAATACGTGCTGGAAAGAACGATTCACAGCTTCATTTGAAAGATAACGCACTACGGTTCTTACACGTGTTCTTATTGAAGAAGAAAAAAATATTGGCACAAGCAAATTCAAATTCCAGTCCTTTTTTTTTTGTAATTATATTTTGGGAAAGTTGATGCTTTTTTAAAGCTATTGAAGTTAGTAGTAATGCAGCATTCATAATTACAGAGCTTACTCCATCTTATATCGACCCTACTTTTGACTTTTAAAAAGCCCTGTCACAGCCTCCCCTAGACTACCAATTACGAGCAAAAATGCGATAAAAAGGTGCACGCACCAGATAGGTAACTCTAATGCATGCTTTCTTCTCTTTTATTTAAAGCATTTAAACTTATTTTCTCTCCGATTAATGACTTCCAGATCTGAGAATATATATATATAGCTAATATTAACCCTATATCTTTAAAATGTCGAGGCTGTGTAGTACATTGAATAAAAGCTTTACCTGAATTAGAGACCATGCAGGGACCGTTCATCGTCATTTCTTTAATACGAAATTGTCTCCCGTATTTTCACTTTCATCAAGGGGAGACAAAAGCACCCCTGCCCAGACACCATTCTTTCTCGAACAGATTTAACTTTACGCATTACACGCTGTCGTAATAAGCTGGCCATACACAGAAAGTATTATATGTCACAGTAGCACAGAATGGAGCGGAATAGCTTCCATTTACGTTTCCTCTTCTCAATCCCAAACCCCGACCTTTACTGACCACATACTGCCTTTTCTTTTCTTTTCTTTTCTTTTCTTTTTTTTTTTTCCTTTCTTTAAAAAACGCTGATACAGTTCGATTATGATATACTAGCCTTCGATGCGAGCTTATTGTATTTTCACATTTTTTTTAAAAAGTAACCTCTGATTGTTTAGCTACACACACAAATACTTTCTCTACTTTCCACCAATGGTGCTTTGCCTGGCAGATAAGAGGGCTGCAGCATACGTGCGCAACAGCAGCAGCATTAGCCCTTGAAAACTTCTCTGTATTAGAAGTGAAATAAAACATGTTAGAATGCTATTTTTGCATTCAGTCCGTCCTCATCTTCACATGTTATATGCCACGTAAATAGGGTCTAACTGATCCGCAAGGAAACCGTCCCGAAGATGCATTCGTTGCTTTTCCCCGCGGGAATTAATGGGAACAACACCAGGGTCTACCACAACCACCACTCCGACTATAAGATGGTGCTCTTCCAAAACTGTGTTTGTGACTAGTGGCACTAAGTCCAATGCTTCATTTTCATTTCCATCCAATTCCACAACCACAACCAAGAGATTGGTCCACGTGAATACGGCACTAGAAAGAAATGACAATATATTAGAATACTAACACGAAACAAAGTTTCATTACAGGAGAAAATAAGAAACCTAAACAATAACATTACAGTAACTGTATCTACGTACATACGAATCTTCGAGTATTAACCTATTTGCCTTTCTACTTAAAAGCAAAAAGCACACGAAAGTTTATTTTGCTTCAGAGTACGATGCACTTTTTCTACCTTCCAGAGACTAACATTAAATTTTAAGAGTACTACAAGTAGCTGCTCCATTTACTACTTAAAACATTTTTTTTTTTTAAATTTATATGTGAGAAACAGCCTGTGCAAGAGGATTCAATAATCGAAACTTCTTCACAGATAAGAAAACATGTACAGGAACAACCATAACCAGCCTTTTAGTACTGTTCCTATTCGTAAGACTTGTGGAAACACTATACGACAAGGATGACAAATAACGAAATGAGGTATGGAAAAAAAAACTTGCCGTGAAAATTAAGTTTCATTAATACTCATAAGTTCATTGCACGAACCTCATCTCTGAATTTATCGTCCTTCCACATCCACATATACAGTAAGTATTTACTAACATATACGATAATGGCCCTCTATCCACGGGATGTTCCAAGACTTACCGCAGATGCCGACCAGGTAGCCGCGCTGTCTAAGGTGTTAGGCCAACGACTTGAAGGTCGCGGGTTCAAATCCCACCTCGGGTATGGACGTTTATTGATTTTAACTAGGTGTACAGAACCAATCGTGAAGGACCGAAGTCAAAAGCAACAATACTGGCCCATATAAAATAAAGTTAAAGTTACCTAACGCAGATAGCAGCAAATACCATATACAGCATTTTATATATGTAAAAGTAGGACAATTACGAAATTTCACAGTAGAAAGCTCTCATAAAAGCCAAAAAAAAACTTGGTAAATGAGTCGAAATACCCTTCTTTGACGAGAATATTCTTCGAAATATTGCTAAATTTCTATTAAAATCGAGGCTAAAGCAAGCTAACTACAACGAATATCTATTGGAAAATAATATCTTATCGGAAAATAATGTATTAAAATCACAGAAAAAGCCCCAAAGCCAAGATCTGTAAATTTGAAGTTAGGTTTATAATTCACAAAGTATTTATCCTCGGTCTTGTAAATTATGTGTAATTTAAACATTACCAGAATTTCTTGTAGAATAAGCAATCTAGAATTTTGAAAAGTCAATTCTCAAGATTCGCGGTCAATTTTCTCGAACGCACAGTATTTTTCAATCCATCCTTACAGAGACTTTTTGCTCACTTCGATGACAGCTATCTAACTCTGAAAGTTTGTAACGCTTTTATTTAAACACACTATTTAACTTCTTTTTCAGGTATATACCAATAATAAATTAAAACAAAAGTAACAATATATTGTAATAAAATTATATAAAGGTGGTATCTCACTCTCTCGAATTAATTAATAGATTCCGAATTTTACAATGTATTTTCAAGCTTCGCCTATATTTAAACTGCGTTATCGAATCGGCGGATACAGGAGTTCCTTTGTACACCACTTACTAGGTCGTTGTCGATTTCTGTTTATTTCTTACCCAGATAATCTACGTTTTAAGAGAGCTCCTTCTTCTCGTTTTCAACTGCAAAGAGACTCTTCTAATTCGCCATGTCTCCCCTGATATGGACATTCTCTAGATTATCAGATACGTTTTAAAGTTGTAAAAGCTAAGATTTAGGATGTTAAGATTTTTCCTGCTAGTTAGAAGGTTTCTTTCTTTTTCCCACTCAAAAGCGAGACAATATTCTGTAGCATTGAGATACGTTGAAGTAGTATAAATCAGCGTTTCTCAACCTTTTTAAATTCAAGAACCAGTATTATGTCTGAAACAATTCTACTTACTACTAAGTTATAAAAATCTAATAAAAATAACGTAAATAAATAAATAAAATAAAATGTACGGGTTTTACTACACTTGGGGCATACTATACGATTTTTAACATAACAAATCTTGGGGCATGGTTTTGAATACGCAGGAAACACGGCAAAATAAAGTAGAAATATTAAAGTGAATCATCAATTGAACAGATTTTTAATCATTTTTAATTTTAATGTGTTTTGTTTGGGTATCTTTAATTTAATTAAATTAGAATTACATTTTTAAGTCCGATCTTCGCGGACCAGAGGTTGAGAAACGCTGGTATAAATATTATTATAAAATACGAAAGAAATAGATCTGTTTAGGGAAAGGGAAACTTTTTATGTCAAATTTTGTGAAAATGATTAATTGCAACCGCGAAGTTTCGCGAAAGATTGAAATAAGTTCTGTTACAATAAAACAGCGAAAGACGACAACCCAAGTTCATGTTGTGCTAGTACTTTCTTTAACTGAGTATGTGTCTAATAAGAAACATGATACGAGCATGCAGTATAATAGGTTACCGGAGTATACTGTTGCCAATTGACATTCTAATCGGCACATGAAAACTAGTTTGCATACGCTGTATTATACAAAAAGCTTCAGGTCACATCGAGTGGCTCATGCGAGACGGGAAAAGCTGTTTTCTGTCTCGTGTCTTCCTTCCCAGGCGAGGTTCAAACCCTGGACCTCATGATCTCACTAATGGCTACTGTGACAAGTAAGTATCTCGTGTACCTAAAAACGAGAGAGAAAATAATCTATTTGGAAATGTAGTACAGTTTGAGTATTCCTGATCCCAAATTCTTCTGACAGAACATTTTTCGGAATTCTGTGAATGCAAAAGTGGCGCAAGCCACCATAAGCAGTATGTGTTCACTGCTACGCTCACGGATCTACTCGCCCAATACACATTCGAGATCTATATTTTTAGTTTTATATAGTGTTTTTCTTTTTTTCTTTCTCTTCTTTCTACCCCCCCCCCCCCCCCACACACACACACACTCGCTTTTTTTTAGCATACAGCCTCGAAAGTTTCTTCAGGTCGTATGTGATCATCATTCTAACAAATTCTCTTCTGTAAGATGTTTCAACTTATATCGCTATTCAGATACTCCGACAGTTTTGCTTTCTGTGTTGCAATTAAAAAACATGCTTCCGCTTCTTCTTAATGACTATTACCCATAAGAGTATCTTTGAGTTTTTATTTATAGAAGAGTACGTTTAAAGACACAAAATTATTATTGAACTTTTTTTTTCCTTATAGTCTAGATTAGAGCTCTCCAACCTTTCAGTACTGAGCGCCAGTTCAATAAATTCCAAAATTTCCGCGGGCCACACCTCTATTGACATGACTATAGATCATAGGTAACGTATTTTGTTTCAACCTATTTGACACTATTCATTATTATTATTATTCCAAACGCACGTTCAGTAGCAATATGATTTTTACTTTATGAAACCGAATGCATACAGTTCTAGTAATACATTTCGTCAACGATGTGGCGAAGGGTCGTATCTATAAAAATTCACTTTTTAGAAATAAAAATAATTCCTTATTATATATACAGGGTGTCTACTGACCTGGAAAAAGCATGGAATTCAGACAGAAACCTGGAAATTTTTGAATTAAATATTTCTACGTTAAATTTTAATTTTTTTACTGTCTACTCTATAAAGTTTTAGAAGAAAGACCGTTTAATGAATTGGTATTTATTTAAGGCTAAGAATGAGGCTCTTATACAATTATATTTTTAAAAAGCCCCTCAGGGACTCACAGACTTGTTGTGAATACGGGTATGGCGATCCAGAGAGTACCTGAGCTGGTATTAACCATATGTCTTCTTTCTGGTTGATGCTCTGTTTTTCTCTTTATTTAATCTTTCTCTTCTTCTCTGCCCTAATCAGGCAATCTTGGTTTTATTTCTGAGTGGATTGCTGTGGTTACGTACTTTGATTCTTACGTTGAATTTAAGTTTTGAAATTATCTTAACTTCAATATATACTTCCCGATATTTGAGTTTAATGAATTTGGATCTATCTTTTTATTGTTTCATCTCAGTCGGGTAATTGATAAAATAAATGCTGTATTTGGCGGCGTATAAGTCGCACTTTTTTCCCCTCGAAAATAGTCTTGAACAAGAGGGAGCACCATATACGCCGGTGCTTCCTATACTCCGGCAAATACACAAACGACTCTCGGCAATATTGTGTTGGCACATTAACAATACTGTTGAGTTTGAAGTGTCGTATTTCACCGTCTTTGTGTCCGTTACATTTATTTTGTAATTTTGAATGTAGGTTCTAAGATATGAGGCAGACTCTCATATATCAATGATCTTCTATGATCATTACTTTTCTTATTTTATTGTTTTTTAAATAGCAATCAGAAGCATCTATTATCTCCTATGATATTAAAATGTAAAGTATATAACTTCCGGAAAAGGTGCATAATAGATGGCAGCACCAAACTCTTCATTTTTGTAAAGTAGGAAACTATTGTTTTTAATTAAGAAATTAATTTGTTTTTGTTATACAATCCATTTACAATTTATATTAATATAAAATACATAAGCATTTTTAAATAACATAAATAATTATGAAGATATTATGAATTCAATAAGATGGTTCGCTATGCACTGTATTGCCTGTATGCATAAGAGCTAGGAGCAGGTTTTTAGTTGTTAGATTAACATATGTTGTATTAATTTACAATATTGTATTATACTGCGGGAGTCACTAATTGGCTACTTGCAGAAGAAATAAATTAGTTATCCTCTTGAAACTAAGAAGTTTCATTTTAATAGATGAACCCTCCAATCACCCGATAGGATTCTCCTTATATATCTGTAGCTCGCCCGACACCTTCGTACGGTGGAGCTGGGACACGGTATACAAAAGCCTACGGGTTCGACGACATTACGATTTCTCACCAAGGACTACCAAGAGCAAGGAACCTACAAAAATCGGAGCATCCCAGTACCATGGCGTTTCTAAAGAATGTTGCGTTTTAGGAATATTTTTAGATATTGCTGACGTAAGATTGTCTTTCAAAAGTGCCGAAACTAATGGAATTTTAACGTAATGATATCCCCCCCCCCCCAAAAAAAAAATCGTCCTCAAAATTAGGGTGCGTCCTATACGCCTGCAAATACGGTATATTGTTTGTTTACAAGAAGAAAATAATGTAAATTAATGATATGTGGTATGAATTCATTTGTATAAATAAAGTAATTGGCAATTCGCTATTCAAGTAAAATAAGCAGTAAAATGTAACCATGTGGATTACAATGTGTTCCGAAGGGTTTTACATGTACATCAATTCCTAATTTTAAATTCTTAATTTTTGAAAGAGTATTGATTGGTTAATTTCACTAAAATTTTGATAACCAGTTTCAACAAAACATGCCTAAAGGTAAACTATATTTCATTAATGTTGAATCTGAACTATTTTTTCCTTATAGAAGTTTACTAAAAAAATATAAATCGTACTTAGGTTGCAGTATTTTTAGTCTGTTTTTGTTATTGACTGCACAATTTTTTCAGCTGGCCTTCTGGCAGGAGATAATTCTGCTTTATTTCTTGTTCGAAACCTATCTCCAAATGCGTATTTGTTAGTACATAAGTATTTCTTTCTTCATGTTTTGCAATGAGTTAAAGAAATAGTCTATACCTGATATGTGTTTCTTTTAACCGATAAAATAAACATTTTTGTTTGTTTGGAAGAAGAAAAATGTAAATAATGACCTGGAAAACTTGTAATTTGAAAATTAACGTTTAGCAGACACCCTGATATATTACTTTCAAGATGCATTCTTTCTGAAAATGCGGTGTATATGAGAATAAGTAAGGACCAGACATCTGACCTTACGTGGAATAAAAGTATGTGTACCTATACATATAATGATGGTCTAATCTCAATTTTGATGCAAAGTTACTTTACAACCCTTCGTCAAATAGCTATCGATTTATATTAAAAGTAGAATTTATGGAAAATAATCACCCACAAATTACGAGAATGCAACCTTAAATTGACATTGTTTTTCTTTCACTAATACTTCAATATCAGGTTTAATGTCTGTAATCGCGATTCTCAAAGTGTTCTCCAAATGCGTCAGATGCGTTCCGGTTTTCGATTCAGTGCTTTTCATTTGGATAAATAGCTATTCACATATTATGTTGGTGCTTCGAAAGAATGATGACATGAACAATGTATGTTTCGGTATTTCCGGATATTTGTTTTCGGGTAAATATTTAGCTTAAAAGTCAAATAACTGCTGGGACTTGTAAACATTTTTTAATCCATCCACCCGTTCCCTTCGCCTGTCTTATCACCGAATGACGAGAATGAGAGCGTTAAAGCCTGCCTCCTCATTTCCCTACTTGGGAAGAAACCTCCCCTTTAGAAAATCCTGTGCACGGACCTAATAACCGTTATCTTAATAACGAATTGTTAAAAGTACATTTTTTAAAACCATTTTAACAGTATTTTTAGACAGGGCTCGGCGGACCACGGGTTGGAGACCCACAGTCTAGATGTTTAACGAGGAACATCTGGTCCACTAAAGGTAAATGCTATTTGTTTTTAAGTTACTTACCACTCAGCAATTTTCTTATGACATCTCAATACGCTGTTCTCAATGTCGATAGGATGATACCTCATTCCACGAAGCATTATCGTTTCGTCCAGAGCTCCGACCACAAATACTGCATCATGCAGTTCTGGAAACGAGAAAAACAAGCAAACATAAAAATAAAAGTGCTTCGATTCACGAAATATAGAAACAAAAATTTACAATAACGTAATTTTTACATAATTCTACTCAGTATAGGTAGATACAAAAACGCATTCCAAGGAATATATGTTTAACATCTTTATTTAATAATGTTAAAAATTACCTATAAGTTTCCGACAGTTTTATAGTAGTAAGGGAAGTGTTGAACTCATTCCTATTATGAGTCAAAGAATTATTCGGATTCTGAAAACTGTCGCTCTACAAACACCAAATACCGTCTGAATTGTCTCAGTCTTTACTGGAAATCAAACTTTACTCGAGGAAGTGAAGTAAAGCAATCTAGATTTTTCACGGCTAAAATGACGCGGAATTAATTTCCGTAAAATATTAGCGAAAGTTCACATACATATCCGTTATACCACACAACCTTTCCAGTGTAGTGTACTATCAAGACAAATAAATCACAAATTAACCAGGAATATATTCTCATCGTCATGTGGTAAGTCACTAAGTTGCATATATTGTAAAGGTGTTTCAGACATGGTAAAGTACTATGTCAGATATTTCTGACCTTCGCAAAAGGAAGAGGGACGTGATCAAGCCTTAGTTACAACACGTTTATCCTAGTAACTCAATTTAGTAGAAAGGTGAGTGAACTTAAGCAGCACCACAATGGGAACGAAAAAAAAAAATCGAGTTCCTGGACAGGATTTAGCGTGACGCTTCGTTAAGAGAACTATGAAAGTCGGTTATACACTATGCTATCGCTATGAATGGATTAAGGCGACCGGGTGGCCGAGCGGTCTGCGGCGGTAGGCCATCGGCTCGAAGGTCCAGGGTTCGAGTCCCGGCAGGGGCATGGGTGTGGATTTTAACAGCTAAAGGCGAATTGTGACGGGCCGAAGTTCAAAATTACTAGTCTGGCTCATATATATATATATATAAAATTAATGGATTAACACATTTAAAATAAATGTTGTGCCACTTACGATATAATATGTTCTGGAAATCTAAAATAAAGAAATATAAGCTCTCAAAAATCTTAAATTCATTTTTCTTACTTGCAAAAGGGCCTCACGAGTTTTATCCTAAATTCAAAACTTGTTTATATTTGGAATTTAATAGTTGTTTAGAACAAAGTAAAGTTTTATAAAACTAATCCACTGCCCTTAATGATCTACGTAAACAATCCAGAAACATAGTAATTTACTTATCTGTTCAGTTCTATCTTGAGTATAGTACTTTCTCATTCTATATAGTCACGTTTCTGGATTGTTTACAATTACTAATCCGTGAACTAAAATAATAGCCTAGTGTGAAACGTAAGATTTTCTTAGGATCAGTACACCAATACTTGCGTTTAATTGAGGAAGACATCTTCTAAGATCAAATATTGCCTAGATTACTACTTCACCGTCAGATATTATTAACATTTATATATGAGTAACATATTTAATATTTGCAGTGTGTTTAAAATTTGAAACATATATTCCTTGAAACTTTCCTACACATACAATGGCATGCCTTATTTTATTTTGTAGCCCAAATCTATATATAGCAGTACAAGTAGACAAATTACGTAAGTCGACACACACAGATATATAATTATATCAAGGAGACTAGTATATCCAAATAAAACACAAAACTACAACTCAAATGTAAATACTGCAGCATAGAACTGCATCTAATTAACACTAACATATACTTGAACCATGTTAAAGTATTGTAGGCATTTTTCCTTGTGACAACTCACTGAATATTATTATTATTATTATTTAAGTGAGTAGAAACAATCTGTGGCTTTGTCCTGAATTTTATTTGAATTTTCAAGTGTTTATTAAACTATGTTTTATTGCCTTTTCAAGTAGTGTAAGCATTATGTGTTAGCTCATAAGCAGTGGGCGAAGTGTTGCAGTGAAATTGTGTTAAACACCATAATAAAATTATCATAATTATTATTTCCTTAGCAATTAGCAAGTTTATCATGCAAAAGCTACCCGTTTAGTAAAACATTAAAAAAACTGGAGGAAAAAAATCAATGAAGGCGTAAGAATCTTCAATTTCCTCAATGTGGTTTTGTGTAGTGGAGAAATCGCGAACTAGGATTTAGTGGGTTAGTAGAGCAGGTTCAAGTCCTGCTCACGCCACGAATTTTGACTGAGGATTTCCCTGGTTTCACTCAGACAACCGAAAGCTAGAATGGTACCTTGAATTAAGGCTATGGTCAAATTACTAATTCCTAACAGATAAAGAAAGGATGTACAACCTCACTTTCTAGAGCACGGAAATGTAATTAGGGAAGTTCCTGCTAATAAGCTGTAAACAATGAAATGCATGTTCTTTCATTTATATAATTGATAGAACGAGTCGCTTTCTGATAGACCACTTAAAAGGAATTTGGTGGCAAGAAAGTCCACGTAGATGCAAAAATCGAGAGCCTCGAACAAACGCTGGCTAATCAAGCACCCTGTTTATACCATAACGACCATAAATAAAACAAACCTCAGCTGTCATTACTGGGATTCAGATTCAGCGTAATTTCCTTCTACACAATGTTTGTCTTCCCAATGGATAAAATACGACACTCTCCTTTTACTTCAAATATTTATAAATAGAAGGCACATCCGTCTGAAGGTACTCGAATCAATACCAAAACAGTTAATAAATAATTAAAAGAGCTATCGAATACATATATGTAAGAGAAGGTAGAATTAATTAACTGTGGCTTGCAGGTTAGCTGCTTATATTTCAAGAACAGTTATTTTCGTTGTTTCATCCTTATGTTTTGATTGCATAATGTCGTATGGCAGCATTTTTGAAAAGTTGTCTTGAGTACTGATGTGAGTGAGTATGGATGTTAGAATGAGGTATGAGTGAGTGTCACTGGATAGTTCGATGGTAGTCCGTTCTGACGTATGATTTCTGTGTAGAACAATACAGTGTTCAAGCGAACGTTTTTCAGTCTTGTTAAAAAGCATTAACTTCGCAACTCGGCGCAACGGAAGTGTTACGTTTAGATGAGTATGGTGATCAAGCACATCCACGGACGAACGAATGAACTGCTATCATTAGTAAAAAGCGTCAACATGTGACCAAGTAGAAATCACCAACCCAGAAAGTCTAACAACTGACACACAATATTCCAATTGGTTTGTTTGCATACAAGCACTGTATTGCATATCGCAATCATCCGTTTTGTTTATGCCTGAACGAAGCACCGCTTGCGGAAAAGGCTGCAAACTTTTCTTTTAAGTGCTGTGGAAAGGACCTGGGTGAAATATCATAGTTAATATAACGAAGTTAAATTTATTCATACATTGGCAAACAAAAAAGAGAAAGAATCTATTACTTTTTCTTTGTTTTTGATATCTTGAACATACGTTCCCGCCGGATGAATGGATTCGCTCGTCACTTGGTAACTGAGGGATCTCATATTCGATTCCCGATGGCGATATATTGAACGCAGTGGCTTGGAATACCACTTTGAAGATTCCGTCCTTAGGAAGACTCGTGTTCTACACGGAAAAAGATTTATGATCCGAAGGTATCTGGCCAAGACAAACCGATGGTGGTTTGCAATTGCCTTCCACCGGATGGAGAAGACGTCGTAAAGTTGGACCTATATTTCAAGTAGATTCCGAACCACTATGTTCAATGTGCCTCTACCCGGAATCGAACCCAGAATCCCTTGATTGGATGACAAAATACGAAACAATCATCCACGGAGACACTCCTTACATATAAGCATTCTTACTGTTTTGTGTTTGCTGTACTTTTAAAACCGCTATATAAAGAAACCCTCGCCTTTAATAAACTAGAGCCTCTTGCTACATTAGTATATAGTATGCGATATATCCTGACCAATATACAGTTATTTATCAATGAAACGTTAGAATCAAGATTTTAGAATTAATTTATAAATAAAATACTAAACAAGAAGGCACCACAATTAATGCAATGAGCTTGTTCACGTCTTTTATATAGACGAAATTATTTCAACAGCACCACCAATCCAATCTTATACTTTAATATTTTATATATTCTACAGCAGCCTTAAGTGCAGCAGCTATAGTCATCGATGTCTTCCAATTTTCTTTAAGAAATACAGAATACGTCTATGGAAGCGCTCGGTTTTAGAAGGCGAGCACTTCAAGCGCACCTCGGAATAGCGTAAAACTGTAGCTAAGCGCAGCACGGTGAAGGTTGTGAAGCTAGGAATGCAACTACAGCAGCACCACACACACACTATGCGAGGTAAACGCCAAAAGAGGTGCAAAATGAAGGAAGACTGAAACACTATTAAGGGAAGACGGGGTGTAAAACACTGAATTACAAGCATATGGTGAAATAAACATTGGCGTGAAATGATGTGCGAACGGTAGACTTGCTCCTTCCACCCAGTCTTAAGCCTTACTGCATACTGATAATGTTCTACTATTTAAAATTATATTCTGCAATGAATCAAATTGTTGTTCCAAATAATGAAAACAGTAAATCAACGTTGAACACATTAAAATACGTTATCCACGTAAACCGAAATTTTTCTCATGACTATTAGAACAAAAATTTCACGGAGACATACGAATATATGGCTAGATCGAAACTTATTAGAACGCAATAAAATACAGTAAAGCTCCGACATAGAAATAAAGAGGATTTTGGTTCAAGGTTAATGCATTATGTTATTTTTTTTCTTCGAAGAACTGGGGGTGAATGTCTTGTTTAGGTTTGCAAAATATATACCTAGATAAGAAGTAAAAATTAATGTGTGTGCATTAAATTGAATTTTCTTCATATTTAAAGAACGTCAATTTCGTTTAAAAGGATCTATCAATCACAGCTCTATACTTTTGGGTAATATGTCTTATGACATGAACTTTTAATTATAATGATTGCCAATTCAATATTTAAAATTACTGTTACATTTAATACGCAAGACTAAATATAAATCAACAGAGCTACAAAGTTCCTAGTTACGGCTGCCCTGGGCTCTTGCTATTCCTTTTTGGTTTGGTTATATTGCCTGAAAGACACAAATCGAGGTGAGCAATTTGAAAATGTTTCTAATTAATTCTGTCAATTGTTTCCAATATTTTTTAAATGAATTATACACTCTTAAAGGTTTGATGTAAATTATTTTAAATATTAGACTCTACTTAGAAATAAGCTTCACAGGATGTTTATGGTTTATTCAGCAAATCTTTCCGCGATTCTAATAGAAACACCAATAATTTCAATATGGATTAAAATTTTTCTAAGACGGTTTGTGATAGTTGACAAATTTTAAAATCCACTTCATTTAAGCAAGTAAACATTAAGAGGCTAATTCGAGAGTTGAAAATTTTTACCATACTTAGTTTTTTTTTTTTTTTTTTTTTTACATATATTACATAATATACAGGATGCGTCATGCAAACAAACATGCATACTCTAGCATGGTATATACTGTAACAATTACAAGTAGACGAAAATAACCAAAAACCTCTTCACAGTCAGTAACAGTAACTCTCTTTCTCAAAATTTCTTTCTTGATTTATTGTTCTAGCTGACTCCAGAACCATCACCCCTCCCTTCTTCCCCTACAAACGAAAATTATTTAGAAATTAATTTCCAGTAAAAGAAACCACAGATACTTTAAAATATTCATCTTCGGTGAAGGTTTGTGTTTACTTTCATTACAGAACAACTTGGTTTTTGTAATAGTTGTTTATATATACACAATACTGGATAACTGCTGGTGTGAACATACTCTAACCTCCTGTTATCCAATTAATTCTGATGGGGAAGCTTTCACTTCTTAAAAATTCGTATAGCCAGTATTAGCTTAAAATACGTGTATGAGTGGCACCCAATGTACCAAACCTTTAGAATACACAGGATTCGCCCACCACCACTGGAACTAGGGTATTGTGCGTTACTTTGGTATGAGGAAAAAGGAGAGAACAACAACTGCAAAGCAACTATGATGAGAGCAACACCTGATGCTGACTGCAAAAGGGAAACTAAACGGAAGCATTGCAAACAAAAAACAAGCAAATCGCTATCATGCGCTATTATCAAACTTTTTCTTTAAAATAATAAAGATAAATAAGCTTTGTCGGCTGCTGCACCTGAGGTCTCCTGCGGGGCTGATTCACCACTTGCACCTGACGATTCCTCACCTCCATCTGATTGCACACATTCGGTTCGCCGAAGGAACCCCAGGTACCCCGTTCGAGCATAAATCTCTCCCGTGTTCCCGGTGACTAGTCTTGCGTTAAAGTGATCCGCGTAATCACTTTCATCACCGTATATGGTGAAATACCCACTGGCATTGTGCGATGACTGCACCCATATCTGGAAAATAAAGATACAAAATTAATATAAAGAACAG
>JAGDQP010014090.1:11249-26877 GCA_022664845.1 Lepisma saccharinum | reverse complement strand
AGTGACATGGCGACATGGAAGTTGTTAGATGACTTTGTTCTTACACAAGGCGATATTTTAGCTGATGATAGTTTAGACCAGGGTTTCTCAACCTGGGGGTAAAAAAAAAATATTTAACTAGGGTTTTGTAAGTTAAAACTAATAAATTTCAAAGAAAGTATTTTATTTTAATTGTTGTTTTTAATAATTACTAAAGATAACGTTGTTTGCTGAATAGTTTTGGATAATATAATTAGGATAATTTTTATAAATACAGGAAATAAACTGTTACGTTTTGAAATGAAAAGCAAACATTACACAAAATAAAATAATTGTGGGCTGCAGGCTAGAAAGCATGGTGAAAGGGGGTCGCCGGCTAGAAGGAATGGTGAAAGCGGATCGCGCGATGAAAAGGGTTGAAAAACGCTGGTTCAGACGATAGACTCTTAGACACAATAGGCCTGAATGCACAAAAAGGTTCGGAACATGATAAATCAACTGTCGGTGGCGGAAATTTCACGAAATTTTCAGAAAAGATAAGCAAAACTCTTTACTTGGCGTCAAGCTTCGTCAGTCACTGGTAACTTACCTGATAGTCTATTATATTATACCAATGACCGTTATTTATTATCTTCTTAGCGAAGATTGTTCTTAGTTATAAGGGTTAAGACGATGAAAGAGCTAAAAAAGTCGCTGTAAAACTTTTCTTCTCCGACAGTGCAATTTCGCAAAACAAAAATCGCACATTGATCTTTGTTCTTGCTACGTATCTCCAAACCTATGACAGAATTCAAACCACTGAAACTTTTATCCCTATTCGAGGGCATTTTTGCCAGCAGATAGATTATTCGTTAGGATAGAAAAAGATCTTAGTAAAGTTAAGTAGATTCTTTATGTTAATGCATATCACAGGGTTTACGAAAAACACACACATGTGAAAAAAATATAGCAGAGATTGGCATGATTTTGATTTCAAAGGTTTAAGCAACGAATGTATTTAAAGAAGTTTCCATTTAAGCTCACATTATATATGTTTGTGTGTTACTTTTTAAGAAGAACAAAAAGCAAGTTGTAACTGTACGTACTCGTCCTCTATATCACTGAGGAGATGTTACTGTTTCAATATTGAAACCTGGTAAAAGGTTTGAAAACTTTTCTAAGGAAAAGTTAGTACAGTTGGGTGACCCCAACTGTATTGTATCTGCAGAAAAACCAAACGACGTGAAAACACTTATGTAATCTTTGTTACTCCAGAAACTCAGCAGGGATTTTTACTTGAAGATGTTTTCAGTTGTAGAAAACGTTAACAATGTAAATAATGACCCTGATGTTCTGTATGCTGACGATGAACCTTTTGAATATTATTATTATTATTATTATAAAAAATACTGACTACTGCATACCAATGCATTTTCTTTACGCTTTGTGTTAGTAAGGGTTACCCTTTTGGACTTAACGTGTTTGTTTTGAGAAATGGACGTATAAACTGCATCTTATCTAAGCAGTGGTTGGAAATTATGCCACTATTACGTATCTTAGGCGTCGTTCACAGCCACAAAATGTCAGTACAAAAATTTCCATAAAACCATTTATGGTATTACTACAGCACCTTTTTGTGTTTCCTGCAAAACCACAATTTTAGACTGAACGGGTTTTGGTGACTCTTCAATTGCTAATATTCTGAAGGTATAATATATCGTTATTCTATGATCGTCATCGTAATTGCGTATACTTTGATTCTGATTAAAACTACCAAGTCTTTCATCGTTTATTGACAAAAAAAAAAAAAAAACTCTTTCGGAAGTAACCTGTACGTGGACATAATGTTTGAGGAAGCTATGAATCAAATTATTGCTTTGGTGTTGGCCTTCAAATCTTGTGTTGTACAAATATTAATACTGAATGAGGTTTCTGATGCGAACAAATGACCAAATGATCTACTTACTAACATGTTCAAATGATACCTATCTTTTCTATATTTCAGCATCTGACAACGCAGGTTTCACGAAGTACATACCAAATTACCGTCTTTTGTAAATAATTTTTATCAATTTTCATACTGGGCTACATATTTTGCCTTAGAATTTGAAAATGGATGCATCTGAATCCGAAACGTAATTGAGTTTAAATATTTGTACAAGACGGAAGACATGGAGAACAATATGTAGCAAATAACAGGCATCTGGGAAGTAGTAATAATACGTATTCATTTCCAAGTGCAAACTAACGTTTCTCCAAACCACTTTAGATCACGATCTATTAAGCGTTTGCACTGATAAATAAATAAAAGTGTTCACATGCACAATTCCGGGCACATCATCACAAGTAAATGCTACATTCTTGAATAGCTAGTTCCCTCGCACAGAAAATGCGCGTTAGCAAAATATCTGGTAAATAGTTTGAATTTCATAGCCAAACACATGAAACAACTGAAAAGTAAAAGCTATGAAATCAGTAAGCTAATTCAAAAATATCCTTTGTATCATTTCTCGTTGGCTATCCCCGAAAATTTCTAAAGTAACAGATTTCAAGTTGGAGCTATCTTACGGCCGAATTCCCTTTCTGACATCAATTCATCTTAATCACTTTCTATAGAAAGTATGGATACTTATTCTAATCCGAGATCACACGGAGGGCTACAACGTAATATTCTTTCTAGTTATGTATATGACTTTTCTCAGAACCCTTTTTTACCTGGCAATTTTTACTAACAATGTAAGATTAAATCATACAAAATCATGTCTTATGAAAACCAAAACTTTCAGACTGTGGTTTTATCGATCATTCTTTACTTCAAGGCTAAATTTATTCTAAACGATTAGGAAAATCAGAAAACTATGCAGGATATAAGGTAATTTTAAAATACTCGAAAATTAACTTCCTTCAAGAATGTAAAGTACACTGTAACACAAATTGCATTTTCTCGGGAAATAAAAAAAAAGCAAAAACTATAGACATTTAACATTTATTCCACGGAGCCAACATCTGCAACATTAACGAAAATTCTAATATTGTAGAATGTGGAGAGGGAAATAATGTTAAGCAATACTTTCAAAAATAAAGTTTCAGTTTCTCAGTGAACGAGAAAAGAGTACGTTGTCACTCGCTGCATTTCTGTCAGCACTTCATTATAAATACCAAACTGCAGTATTTACTTACCTGAAGACAAATGGCAACATTCACTCGACAACCGAAGCTTGTAGACACTGCGCGAGGACTAAGGCCAAGAGCAGAGAAAAGTTTCGAAAAGCTATTTGTTAGAGCTATGCGAGGCCTTTCCTCAGCTACCACAACACACGTCCGTACACACCCTAAGTTCACTCCTCTCTGCTTCAGCTGAGTGACTGAAGAACCCAGACCTTTGGTACACAGCTCCATTACACCTGAAAGACAGAAAACAGGATTAAAAATAACCACATTCAAATGAAGAAGTTTATTAATACAGAAAGAACTATAACTGCAATCGAAAGACCGTTAAATTTAATAGGTTGGATAGACGAGAAATTCTTCAGCATGAATGTTCAATATCTGCAATATTCATCAGGTTTGCTAAGAACATGGCAATGCTGCCTCAGCAGAAAAAAAAAGTTCCTAGCCTAGAGTTTTCGCGAACCAAATTATACACCAAAATTGAAAACTGACTTAATTGCTATTAATACTGTAATTTTCAATTATTATTTTTTCTTACACGTCTTAAAGTAGCATTTTCTCTCTTGTGCTAAAATTACTACACTTACTAATATCGTTATATATTTCACGATTCCATGTGATCGCATCTTTACACGTCAGGAAGATTCGGAAAGTTAAAAGGTTTTTAAAACTTAACAGGAGTACGAATGCTGTGTTGCTAATCGAGAAATCCTGAAGGAAGAAGTGTGCAGTGTTACCGGACCATGACTGCAATTCCGTGGGTGGTCACATTTTCTATGCAAGTCAACCAGAGAAACCTGATTAAAATATGTACTGTACGGACTGTATACATAAAATGATACATGAAACACTTATTTTATTTTATTTAGTTTAGGAACCTAACATTTGTCTATTTGATTTATATCGAGATTTGATTTAATTTCGGTATGAACTTATGTATATAGGTACAGGTATATAAAAAAACGGATCGGTCCGCTAGTTTAGTGGTTACCGTCGCTGACTGCTGATCGTGAGGTCCCGGCTCTGCCAATGGATTTTTTTTAAAGGGAGAGGGTTTGGAACGGTGCTCACCCAGCATCGTGATGCAGTTGGGGAGCTAGTGTGAATAAAAGATCACAGTTGAGAGCTTCGGCTCTCCTCTCGCAACACATCTGGTCAGCGTGGGAGCAGTAGACTAACTCCTCCCTCCGGGAGAGGTCTCATCCAGTAGTGGAATGAATATGACTGTGAAATATTATTATATCACAAACCAAGTGCTCTTGTACAAAAATATACCAACTATTATTTGGGATAGAGCAGAAGCAAGCACATCAACGTATAGGCTCATACCACAAAACAAAAACGGAAGTTTTACAAAAAAGTTTCCCAGGTTAGGTGGTGATTGGATTAACTCTGCTAACAAAGAGGAACATGTTTATATTCCGCACCCATTGTTTATTTACCTATAATAATTACTGTGTGAATATGTTTACTTTTTATTTCAACACGTATGGCGGGATAAACCTAGACCGCGATAAATTATTGGTTTCAACGGAGTCTGAGATTTGGATAACGTTAGGAATCACGGGCTGAAAGTAACAGTCGGAGAACATTAGCATGTTCTCCCGCATTTCTGTTTGTCGTCCCAAATGAACTTGTAAGCTCATAGGGATGACCTAATTTTTGTTAAAGGGGATTCTGAACTACAGCGTTCAATGGACCACTCCGCGCACACACACAAACACACACACACATATATATATATATATATATACCTAGATTGAACTCGGGAACTGTCTTACTTCTGCTTTTACGGACTGTCACTAGTCCTAGCCTTATTTATGTTTCCTTCAAACTTTCTGAGTTGCATTCATTTTATTTCTCCTCACCCTTTTTCTATTATTATTAAATTTCTCCATAAACACTGTCCTAAGCAGTTTTATTTTCTACCATTTCGAGTATTGCTCTCTCTTCAGAACTTTCTCTTTCAAGTATTTTTTGTACCCAACTGACTTTTCTTTTCCATATTCTCCCAGAGCTATATTTCCAAGCTCCATCTGCTCCTATCAGATCATTCCAGTATAGTTCACTTTCCGCTCCATTCAGCACAATATTCAATACAATTGGGATCGGTTTTGATCATTTTATAGAAATTGAAGTCACGTTCTTCCTATTTATATCAGGTTATTTCAACACCCTAACCGCTAATGATGATACCAAAAATTCGGCAGTATGTCAGAGATTGTCAGTGATACTCTCACATCCTTTGAAAAACAGAAATCAACTTCTACTACTAGTCTCTCAGTTACGATACCTTATGCACTTCATACGGACAATATCAAATTTACTTTCGAAAATTTCGAAAAAACCTACATAAAAAACACGAATCGATTTATTATTATTATTTATTGATCTGAAGGATTAAGTTCCATTTACAAGTGACATCAAAGGAGAGCGATATGGGTAGAAAGTTGACCAAGGCTTAGTTTAAAGGCATTTATTTGCCTGGCGTAACTGGGGGGGACTGCAAGAATGGCCAGTAGCTATGTTCGAACCCATGATCTTCTGAATGCGAAGTCAACACTAGAAACTGAGCCACGGCCGCTCAGATTAGCCTTTTGCTGTTTTTCCTGGATAAAGGAACAATATAAATTTATAAAAGAAGTTCATAGGGCCTTCTAATACATTATAGCAAAATTCTAAGCTGAGTAGTTCTAGAGCACTTACAACCCCATTTAATACATTTAAATGGTTATTACGTCGCCATTAGATGAAATTGGTGATTACCGTAGTTTGTATCTATAGTCTTAAAACCTAGGGGAAAATGGGACAGTGACTACTACTTCGCATTATAATAATAATAATACCGCGTCATAATTTCAAAATCAGAAGGTTCAGTACTATAAAGCCCTTTACATATAATTAAAATAATGAATGTATATACTCGAAATAAAGCTCTGCAAAACGTTCAAATCTGCATTAAAAAAACTAATCCCTAAAACACAAGAGAATCAATTTCAGTCTCCATCTATTAGCAACATAGTTTCGTGCTCATTAAATTAACATACGCATATTGATGAACATGTTTCGATGATCCAGTGCCACTTACCATATGAGCAGAAAGTGTCCCTCACTCTGTACTGACTAACAGCCGTAAGCCAAAGGGCTGGATTTACTTCCACTTCTGAAGGCGGAATGAGAATGGAATGATGACCAGAATAGATGCTTTAAAAGGAATTAAAAATATGTTAAAACATTTTTGAACATTCGGAGTATGTAACACTATGCATATGAACTATTTAACAATATACATCTGAACTATGTACCAAACTTCCAAACATGTAGGTCGTACTGGGTTAACAAACTCTTTTACATATAACAATTCTTTAATTTCATTCTCTTCTATTGTACATACACACATTTAAATTAAAAACTGCCAACATTCAATGATGATCTCTGATATGAGATCGAAAAGTATTTTGTGTTTTTAGTGAAAAAACAGCAGCTTTCTTAGAAGACTACACTGTATGTAAGTATCATATTAACTTTATCGAACAGTACTTTCACAGAAATTTAAACACCTATAATAAAGTTATAACGTTACCAGATCACAAACAAATTCAATTTAGAACATTGTCGCCTCGCTGTGGCAGTCTTGACGAAAAATAGAGGCTTCCTTCTGCTTGTAATTAAATTATTTCTACACTACAGTTTATTCGAAGCACCTTATTTGCAATCTGTACAAGTTTAAGAATCCCATACAGTAGTTATTCAAATCATAAAAGCCTTTCTATAGAAATAAGCCTATCTGACACCTCAGAAATGACTTAAAAGAATGACGAAAGTTTAAGGAATTTTGATCGAAATTGTCAAAGCTAAACACAGTATGATCCCACGTCTACACCTTGGTACGAAGTAGTGTACACAAAAACATGTTCATTGATCAGCTACACAAAGTTCAACGAAGAAAGAAAAAATCAGCTTGTCACGAGCTTAACTAATTTTGTTCGTACGCAAGTAAATTTTGAAACCATTTTTCGTGTCCTTGAAGGAAGAATTGGAATTAGTAGCTAACCACAATATTGTAACACTACCTTTTTTAAAAGAATATTATATTTTTCCTTCTTCTTTTTGCCAATGCTATAAATACGAAATCATTGCTAAGAAGCTAGTATTACAACCTATAATTTGCAACCTGCTTTTACGCGACAACAATACGTATCAGTGTATGTTTTCCTAATACTGTCATTTTTACAGTAACTAAAATAAATATTTATACCTTAGGCTCCTCCTACACAAGTGGGGAAAACGCGACGATTTTACCACGAACACCCGCGCCTTGAAACAAAACCTATGTTTTCACCGCGAGGTTTAACACGTACATTTAAAAGCGTGGGTCTTGCCAGAAGGCGCTACTTCCTCGTGGTAAAACCGCCGCCGTTTCTCCGCTCGTGTAGAAGGAGCCTTATTATTAACCAGGAGTGCGGATTCTACACATAAGACCTGCAACTCTAAACCCCTCAATTTGTAATTATACTGATTTTACTTTTATTTATATCTGC
Organism: Lepisma saccharinum; assembly: GCA_022664845.1. Taxonomy (NCBI): domain Eukaryota; kingdom Metazoa; phylum Arthropoda; class Insecta; order Zygentoma; family Lepismatidae; genus Lepisma; species Lepisma saccharinum. Next base: position 19,207 of record JAGDQP010014090.1, on the reverse strand, counting down.
ATGCTACAACACAGAGACATTTCATCACTGCTAACATGAATCACCAGATACTTTCTAGCAATGTTACTTGTTAAAATATAGATTTAGAAGCCGTTGATAGTTCTTCAGATTAGTTATTAATGAAGTAATATACACTGAGTGACACCAAACATGACAATTTATAAAACTGAAAAAGAGGAAATATTAAATAGAAGTTCGTAAAATGAAGGGATACGCGTATAAAAGGAAATAAAGAATAGAAGAATTATAAACGATTTTTTCTTAAGTTTTTTAATAAAAAGAATAAGAAACGTAATCACAAATAATCCTTGTGTGAGATCCTCCTCTAATGGAGATTTCGAGTTAGAAGCCCTTACACCTGATTTGATTAGTTTTAGTGGGATAAAAAATAGTTACTAAATACAGCAAGGCCACTTAATAGGGCGAAGGATGGATGTGTTTCGATAAAAGGCTCAAAGCGGCGTTCGTTAATTCTTCTACACACCTCTTAACATATTATATTACAGTAGGGAACAGGGAGTCAATACAACTTATTTATTCAGCTTCGCTAAACCCGGTAATTGCTTTCCAATGCGACTCCACAAACATGTTGTGCACCATCATAATTTATTCCAGGACCGTTTCAGTAATATTGCTTCTACAATTACCCCTAGAACATTCAATATAAAATATACAACTTTTAAAATGAGATATCGTACACCAGAGCGAAGCTATTAATATAAATATAAGAACACTATATGTCAGGACATACCAAAGCGCTCTAGCAATAATAAAACCTACCTGCTTAAACACCAAAGAGCGAAGCCGAGGCCACAATATGGGTCCAAGCAAAGGGCAATATGCCTAGATGGGTACAATTCACAAGCTAGCTTCATAGATCTACACAACGAGGTAACGGCCGCATGGGACATCTTTATGCCAGCAAGCATACCAGTAGTTGAAACACTACAGCGAAAAATAAAAACAGTGTTAAAAGTAACTGCTTACTACTGACTTACACCTTATTACTTGATACTAGCGTTAAGCTACACTAAATACATTATTATCTATTATAAAAGTATTTTCCTAAAAACAGCTTGTACGTAAGTTCTTGCCTTACCGACGAATTATTTCCCAAATAATTTTTATCATACCTTTACGTGCTCATTTCCATTTTCATCTTCGCGAAATATTGTTTCCAATCCCTCACAAATTGCATTCACACCTTACACAACTACGATTTCTACACAAATGAAACTTCGCGAACACGTTGCCTGTAGTATTTTTTTTTAGTTCAATACTACGGTCAAAAAATATATAGTATCTTTAAAGTATTCTTTTGACTTAAAAAAAAAAAGATCTAAGTGCTAATTTAATTTCCAATTTTCAATCCTTTTATATATATATTAAGAAAACCATTAATCATGAATTATATATATATTCACGACAATATGACATGTGGAAGAAATGGGTTCTTTCCGAAATGAGATTTTAACAGATTTCGGGCAATTTCTTGTTACAAAAATACATTGTACACTCCGACCAATAAAAAACTTTTTTTGGTCCAAAACTTCCAAAATATGGCAATGTCGAACTATCATATTCGTCAAGATCAACATAAAACTATATCGAATATCAACTCGACACTACCACGTTATGGAACTTTCGAAATTAGAAAGTGTACCACTGGTCACTTTCTGTGAATCTAAGTGTACAATATAGATTTTAGTTAAGAATGCTCATTCACACATTAAAGCTGTATGTACCCATTTTCCCGTTCTCTATGTGAACTCGTTGCGATAAAAATGTAAAATACATTTTATTAAAAAATGTGTTGAAATAATTTACACATAAAAGCCATTACTTACACTATTCAATTTTTGCAATTATAAGTTTCTCCCCAATTTCCTTTTTGTTCGCGAAAAACAAGCTAAGCAATAAATGTGTCTTTTCGATCGTAACTTTGCTTTGAAATATTTTTCTTTGATTTCTGTTAAGAGGATTTAACTTTCATCTAGTTTACAAATATCTAAATTATCCTATCTGTTGTACAAAGGGCATCCTGAAAGTAATTAGTTTCCCATCATAACTTCTGTAATTTTAAACTGATTTTAATAAAATTGTGATGGAATGTTACTAATATAGGGAATAGTTTACTTTTCAATTCCTAAATATACAACATGAATGACAGAGAAAAACGGACAGCAGTGATTGAATTCGTGGGAAAAAGTGTGATGTCAGACTGCAGAGATAAGCAGAAGACTCCTGGTGTTGTACGAAGATGCCACAATCGACATCAGTAAAGTTGCAAGGTGGGCGAAGAGGTTTGAGAGCAAAACAGTTCAGTGACAGATGAGAACAGAAAACGAGTGAATGACCTGATTAGAGACGATCGTCATGTGACTGTCCAGGAACTGTAAGATGCAGCTCATTATGGTAATAGTGCTATGGAAATATTAATAAAGAAACTAAGGGAAGCAATCAGAAAGAAGACACGTGCCATTCCACTTAAAAGTGTTGTGTTACACCACGATAATGCACGCCTCCACCCTTCAATGGTGGCTATTCCCAAAACGGGCTATACTGTGATACCCCTCACCCTACAGTTCTGATTTGGCTCCTTCCGACTATTACTTGTTTGCCTCTTTGAAAGACACCCTTCGTGGAGAACATTTCGATGACGTAGAAGGTGTTAAACTGACTGTGAAGTTGCGGGTGAAATGACAACTAAAGAAATGTTCTTTAAGATTGATTTCAGGAATAGGTTCAAAGATGGCGGAAGTGTATACAAAATAATAGACAATAGTTTGAACAGTCTTGGATTTTTCGCAACATTTTGAAGTATTTTTCCACCACGTTACACATTTTTATTGCTACAAGTAAAGATTTTATGGAGGAGGCATTACTTTCAGGATATCATGTCACTGTACTCAAAGACAATGCTTATATCACTTTGTAAATGAAAATGTATGCAACAACTGGACAGATACAAATTACACTACTTCTATTCTTAACTTCTTTACCATTACAAACATATTATCGTATTTACCTAAAATCCAAATATGCTAGCATTTCAGCTGTTGGAGCTCTGTACACACAAGGTAGTTTCTTCTTAGGCATGTCATCTGTGTCTAGTGTTAGAGGCCATGACTTAATATCCACTACATTGCTTGCTTCCTAAAATGCCACAGAAAACAAGAAAGAAATACGTTACTTCATAAACGTTTACAATTCATAATACTACACATTATCAATTAAATTCTGTTTCCTACGATCTTAAGCTTTGTTTACCACTTGTAATAAAAATCTATATTGCGCAGTCTTTCAACGTGCTTCTACAGTTACAACGGAGTCTATCTTCGTTCTATTGAAGTTATTCTTGTTCATCACGCAGGTGTAGTCACTGCTTATTACCGTTCCCTCTCTCCTTTGTAGGCGAACATGACAGCCATGGCCAAAGTTTGCTACTTATTTAGATTTGTATGATTTCCGTTCCTCGCTGACTGCTGTACAAGTAAAATAGTTCTCAAATGGTAACCGTCTTGTTCTTCAGAAGCCTTTTAACTCTGCGTAATCACGTAATTTCAATGTTGTCAATTCATATTGCTGGCATAGATGCCTAATGATTTGTGGAGGAGGGGATTTGGGGGGGGGGGGTGGCAACGATGCGTGAATTTTCAATGTGATTCGCAATAAATGAAAAGTTTTCATTTGAAAACTGATGTAATTTTCCACCTCTGGCATTTATATATGTATTCTGGTACGTATTCGTAATGAGCAATGTCATGATAGTCCAGGAACAAATCAGCATCACTTGTCACTCTCTGCCGACATGCGGCCATCTTTTAACTGTTTTATTTCTGTACTCCCCATGGTATCGTCCCCAAAAGTTTGCTGAAGTATATCTTATTCTTGACTATCTCCAAGTTTCGGACAGAATTTGATGCAGTATCGTTGTTCCATCGTTCTGTCATTTTGACAGAATGGAACTGCGACGAAGAAGAACCACACGATATTACGCACTGGCGTCCTAACAGATGAATCCAGGATCACACAACCCAACAGACATGAAGAATACTCCCACCACTATATGCAGTGTTCCAATGCAACGTTGACTTTTTCTCAGCAAAAAATAAGGTTGGAGAAATTTCAGACAGGCTCTGTATATAATGTGACGATGGATTCGGTTTTCTACCTTCTTTTCATCACAAAAACCGGTCTTTTGTGTTGACCACGAATTAACCATTTCAAATCATTGTAAAAGTAAGTTATACAAGAATTATTCAATATTTAAAATTGATTAAACGTGCTTGCTGTTGCGCCTTTTCCTCATCTTATAGCTACTGTGATCGTGGATACACCTAAGCTTCTAGCCAGCGCTAAGTACAGGCCAATTCATAGAGAAGCTTAGCGGTCGATTGTAAAACTGGGGGTAAATCGCTTCCCGCAGCTACATACGGAGGTTATGTTGTCATAATTAAAATTCCTTGCACATGTACCAGAAAAGCATGTGGGCTGAGTAATGCTTCTCTTTGCTCGCGCTCTCGTACGACTGTGTGGGTCAGTGAGTGTTTTGAGTGCTAGTAAAATGTCGAAAGACCTGTTATCTCGATTTTAAACCCCTCCCTCTTTCACACTATTCCCTTTCATTCTTGCCAACAGTTAACTTGCAGCTTTAACAAGGCCGCTAGGGTTCCATGCCGGAGACGAATTATGAGAGTTTCCCAGGTATCTACGTTCACCACCACGATAGGGCCACGAGAATACAAAAAATAGCAAAATCTCGAAAATCCCCTCCTCCTTCTGTTCTTCTCTGATAGGCCACCGCTAAATGTGAATGGTGTCATTCAAAAGCTTGTCAACAAATTATCTCCATGACTGAAAAAACAATACATTTACAGGACGTTAATGAATATATTTTGTACTTGATTCATTCTTTGAATTGAAATGAAATTTGTCAAATGTGTTACCTACTATATATGCATTTTTTTAAAAATATATGTTTTTAAAATTACTGCCACGATAGTGTTGCTACGGTTCCTCGCAAAACAGAGATTTTTTTTTTTTTTTAAAAAAGAGAATTCCGGAAAATTCCCCACTTGCTCTTGTTTCATATGTCGCAGCTATATGTGAGTGATGTCGCTCGAAAGCTTGTTCCATTACGAACAACATGAGCGTATGAACAATTAACTATGCAACACTTACGGTACGCGCTACAGTTATTTTTATGAAAGTTAACAATTTTATTAAGAAATACGGTGATGTGAAAGGGTTAATGGTAATAATTTTATCGACCCTGAATATGAATCCGCATTCTCATTCGTTCCACGATGAGTCTCAAAAGCAATATTTCTCGCTTATAAGCAAGTGAATACACAATATAAAAATCTTTCTCGACTTTCAACTCACTATCTCTCAATGCAATTTTGTGACTTATCAACTTTTTTAATGTCTGCTAACGGATGAGTTAGAACATATGAGTAATTGACTAAGGCGACGGAGAAATGTTCGCGGAATCGTGTGTGCTCGTCATTGATATTGTGCAACCAATTACTCTCAACTTACTGTTAAACCTTAATATTTCTGTATTTTGTATTTTGATTTGTTTTGCTGTTAAACCTTAATGTATTTTGTATTTACTTTCCAGCTTCAACAAACAAATGACAAACTGCTTAGCAAGTATATATAACTTAGATCCGAATATGTTTTACAAAGATCAGGAAGTTACATGGAAGCTATCGTACGCAATCACTAATAAATATTGTGTACTGCAGGAAACGACAATGTTACAAATCTATTTTTCAACTAGACTTTACTAAGATATCAAACAGTGATACTTTAAAGAGAGAAAATAAATTACCTACTTACCTTAGACTTAAGAAGTTTGATCACATTTTGATTTGAGAGTACGAGAACTGATTTACTAACATCTACAATCATTCTAACGGTAGGAAGAGTAGTCTGAAGATTTTGCGGGTGAGGCGGTCTAATAGTTACTGGAACAGCACCTGTAATGTAAAACGTGAGAACCATTAGCATCAAATAAATATAAATATCTCAATGACAAAATAATACATCCAATGTGAACAGTGTGAAAAGACTACAGCGAAACATTATAATTTAAAAAGAAATGCACAGTGTGTTTCAGTTCTTTCCGGCGACATAGCGTCAGGACTTTAGTATAAAGACTAATAAACAAGTAATTCATACGAGGGTCGTTCATTTAAGATTTCTCTTGACCCACTTCCAGATATCGTAGAAGGATTTAATTTCATATGAGTAATCCTGTATATATGTATAGGTGCTGTAGTAATTTACAGCTCGTAACTCTGATCCGTTTCTGTTTTATAGGTCCGAAAGTGAAGCAAAATGTAGTGATGGAGTCAATTGAGCACCAATCAGTCATCAAGTTTCTGTACTTGAGAGGCCGCACACCAAAGTAAACATTTGCTGTGATGAAGAAGACATGATGAGGATGTCCCATCGTATGACGTAGTGAAGCACTAGCATCATCAATTCAAGTGTGGGCGGACTTCAGTAGAAACAGCCCCCATTTCCGGGAGACCCCAGTCCTCCATTGACGAATGCACAATTGAGCAAGTGGAAGCCGCCATCTTACATGATCACCGCATCTCCGTGCGCCACTAGCTAAAGATGTCAAGATCAGGGTGGGTCTGCGGACAAAATAATTCATGAGCATTTGCACATACGGAAGGTGTCTGCCCGATGGGTTCCTCGGCTACTCACACCTTTCCAGAGGTCTTTTTTGACAGACTAATTATCCAGGATGAAACATGGGTCCATCACTTTGACCCAGAGGGCCCAGTCACAGCCATGGAAGCATGCCGACTCACCACCACCAAAGAAGGTCCGTGTCCAACCCTCAGCGGGAAAAGTGATGCTCACAGTTTTTGGGACCAGCATGGGGTACTACTGCTTGATTTCCTGCCGAAGGGTACCACAATTACAGGGACATACTACTCTTCACTTCTGCGCAAATTGCGGATTCTATCAAAACCCAGGGCGTGGCATGATGACAAAAGGTGTCCGCCTCCTGCAAGACAACGCACCCGCTCACAACTCGCAAGTTGCCCAGACAAAACCACGGTCCTGCGGGTATGAAATCCTTCCTCATCCCCCGTACTCTCCTGACCTCACATCATCTGATTTTCACCTTTTCCCAACTATTAAGTCATTTCTCAAAGGAAAGCATTTCCACGATAATGCCACGCTGATTTCTGAGATCAAGTCATGACTTTTGGACCAACCTGCAGACTTCTACAAACAAGGTGTCTACAGCTGCTGAAAGCAATGGGAAAAGTGTGTGGCCATCGGAGGTTCCTATGTTGAGAAGGACAAATGTAAGTACCAATTTTCGTTTATCTCCGTCGATGGGAAGTGGGTCAGGGGAAATCTTTAATGAACGACTCTCGCATGTTTTAGAATTTTCATAAAAATGAGCGTATAAATTAAATGACGAACTTAGTTTGCTGGTAGTGTTTTTCGAAATTTCTGTATTAGTACTGCCCAACTTGATATCTAAATTACCGTCCTGTTGTGCACATAGTGACATTATGAGCGTTAAATTTGTTAGACTCCCCCATCCCGCCCCGAAAAATACGTCCGTAATTACTTTTAGCTGTGAATTCTTCACAATTGCATTCTGGTTCTAAACTGACCTCACTGTTCTTAATTTCCGTTCCTTTTGTACTCAACCTCATTCGTACTTTTATTATTACAAACTTTACTTTATAAAGAAGTTACAGGCTAAAATATTACAATTTTGTCCTCTGTGCGTCAGACATAGCTTTATTTGAATAATATCCCCGTAGAACACACTCTGGTTTCTCTTGTATATATTTACCTCCTCTGTATGCACGGCAAGTATTCTTCAGGACATTCCTGATATAACTAACTTCACACAATGATTATTTTGATACATTATTCTACAAAACCACTCTTGCTGACCTCGAAATAAT
>JAGDQP010014090.1:0-11149 GCA_022664845.1 Lepisma saccharinum | reverse complement strand
TTTGATACATTATTCTACAAAACCACTCTTGCTGACCTCGAAATAATCTTAGAGAATGATATCATAACAAATTTACTACAAAATAAATAGATCTACAACACACTGAAGGAAAATGAAATGCCAACACTAACAAGGAGTTATGCTAGGTGGAAGTTGGACAGCAGATTAGTGTATATGATGTGTTACACGTTGCAGTTCACTGGATGTGCACACAAGGCGACGGCGCTTGCAGAATGAACTTCCAATAAATGAATAAACACGTGCTCAGCTGTTCATTAAGAGTCAGTGTCACTGTGACAGGCTGTGGTAACGTGTGCTACGAGTATACAAAACACCTCAAGGACGATAACTTAGTACATATGGGCAATTAATCTGATTTGAATGAAGCAGCGTGGTAGGCCTTCGAGACGCCTGATTTTCTTTTGTGAGATAGCGGCAATAATGTGTCGAGACGTCTCTACCATGTACAACTGTTGCCACCAATGGCCCCGGCAAAAACCCAGTTACCAGGATACTAGGATCTGGGCACTAACGATCCACTATTGAAAGATAAGATCCGCGCCTTCTCAGGATGGCTGTAGCGGATCGGAGGCTTTTGTTCCTTTCACAGTTTCTATATCTGTTTCTGCCTTGGTAGCAGTGATGAGCTTACACGGGTCAGAAGAAGGCCGGGGGAACGTATGTTGGCAAGCTGCATCCGCCATCAACATACCGAATCGTCATGCATTTGGAATGAAGATAAATTTTCTATGATAATAAGACCACTCTATTATCCCGAACACCATGGTGGCGTATGTTTACATCAGAATGGTGATCGAACTCGTGCTGCCATTCATGAACGGTACTGAGAGGAGTCTAGTTCAACACGATAACGCTCGGTCGCATACCGCAGCTGCAACCCAATATGCTCTTCGAGATATGAACGTTGTTACTTTGCTCGGCAAGATTATCAGATCTTTTGCCAATCAAGAACGCTTAGTAGGACACCATTGGACGCCAACTCCGGGTTTATCTATAACCAGCAACGATTACTGTCGATCCGACAATTCCGGTAAAGCAGGCTTTCAACCTCATCCCACAAGATGACATTCGACATCTCAACGATGGAATGCATGGTTTAACGTGGCGGTGACTACATTGGCTGACATTCAGCTCTGACATGGTACTATGTGATCAACCTGTAAGTTGTGAATTTGTAACTTGTATCAACGCAGACTAGTATCTGTGTCCAAATTTCTCCTTGGTGACAGGATTAATTTTCCGTCAGTGTACCAACTGAGAGAGCCTATTCTCCATGAGTTCAGGTAACAGCCAGTATTCAAACATGCCGCGGACAAATTCCTCTTGTCAAACTATATACTCACTTTCCTTTTCATACTATTCTAACCACAACAAACATCAGTCAAACAAACAGTCTTACATCTTGCATATAGACTTCCAGTACAAATTGATGTTTCTATGACCTCAAAATTATACTTGTGTACATCATATCTGAGAAACGTTTTAATCAACATCGTTTTTTGCCACCCTTCAAACAAAAAACTGCAACAAATTTAGAGCCATACTTGTTTCATCCTAACTATAACACCTACAACAGATATCCACATCAAAGAGATGGTTTCAGTAGATCATCAACTGTAATATCATGTGGCAATCATCAAGGGTTACTCCCACAATAAAGAACCAATCCTTCTCCTCCAACATCAATAGGCTTAAAGTTTTCTACTAATCTACCCCGTGTGCATTTCTTTTTCTTTAACGAAAATCCCATACAGCTAAAACGTATTTGCATCCTCTATTTCTCTAATTTCCAGTCTACTCACTGTTGTCCCATTACTTACCTACATAAAGACAGCCATAGAAAGCACATATCAAGTCTACTCCAGGAGGATAAATTAATGCCACATGGTCGCCAGTGTTAATTTTTCCTTTCTCCAATAGAAGGCATCCAACTCGCTCAGCCTTTTTGTGCAACTGTGAACACGACAACAAAGTTGCCACCGTTCCTTTGGAGTTGAGAAGAGTGAAGATTACGTGATCGGCTGTTGTTTGTGCTCTCCATCTCAATATTTCGGAAATGAATTGATACTGAAAAAAAAAAAAAGCGCAAAAACATGTCATAAGTTTACTATGTACTATTACTTTCATACATATGTAAGGAACACGCACAAAACATACCAATATATCTACTTACTGTACTTTCTCTTACAATTATTTTTGTCTATAGTTAGAACGATCAAGACTGCACCACGAAAAAGAACGGCTTACTACTGAGATCAGCTAAAATGTTGGTATGTATACAAGTCTTAGATATGTGTTATCTTTAAAGACATTAACACATTTAAATTAATTTGCTCGAAGTAAAACAAACCAAAATGTTCTTGTATTGTTACCTTAGATGTCAGAAATTCTCCGGATACACTAAATTGCACTTAATATTACAATTCTCACTAGTACTTTCGCAACTCGATACGGTTGCATAATCATGCGCTTTAGAAGGTAAGTTTAGGGTTGATGAAAATGCAGACCGTTATAGGATCTTAGTCAAAGCAACCTGACACCTAGTGCAGTTGAAACTAGATGGCGGACGTTGTCACTGCTATGCACGGTGGCACACGTCTTTCCGTATGGAGAGGTGTGATGGAAATATGGTGACGTCAAACTGGTAAATTGTGTATTGAGTGGAAGATGAAAAACATTAAATGACGTGTGGATAAAACCCTAAAACACTTTAGTTCTGGTTTCTTCTGCGTTGAGGTGACTATATCTATCTTGTGCTTTTTGGGCCATTGGGAAAATGTTGCTTTCTGGTATCCATTTTTAATACCTATTTGTGTTACATTTTCTACTTCCGTTTGCAAATCTTAACGAATGGTGCATAGGTTTAGTGTGCGTAAAAAGAAATTAACCTACAAATTATATCTGACTTGTTGCGGATGTGCTGATTTTGCATGCATATATTGTTCTGCTGTTCGTAAATTGTAATTGGGAATCTGTTGTTTTTTTGGGTAAAACTGTATGTCAAGGAAATTCAAAACAATATCTGAATTTTCCGTTTTTCATATCTCAAAATATTATTGTTTTTCTAAAACAATATCAGGAACATTTATAAATTAAACTCACAGCCTTAAAAATGTTAGTGTATTAGTCTTTGTTTGTTTTGAGGTGATAGCTGAATAAAAGCACAAGTTAAAACTGTGAACGAAGTGAAATTAAATTTTGCTAAAAACCTGGAAGGAACAATATTCTAGTAAAACTGACACACGTTCAAGAAAGGGGAGGAAAGAAAAGAAATGTCGAGTTTATAAATTCCCCTTCTTTTGATTCTGGTATTATATCTGATACACATGAATTATTTTTAAGATAATAAGCATTTGAATTAATTTCATAATATTTGAAGCTAATTTATATAATGAGCACACAAATCTGCTTACTTCACCTAAGGGAGATTAAGATAAGCGACTGTCAGCCGAAGAAATTGACTTTTAATAGTATTATGATTTGTCGCATATAGCTTTGTTTGTGTGTATAAAAAATTTACTTTGCAAGACAGTTTAATCAAATTGTATGTTAACTGCAAGATGCAATATTGGTAATATCAGTTACGAACAAAGCACTCGAAAAACAGTACCCTAAGTAATGAAGACATATACTTTAACTCGTATAGTCTTACAATTTACAGAAACAAAATACGTAAAGTTACGTTTAACAGTCAACTTACACAAATACTAACTTTAAAGTACACGTAATACACTGTGAAACAAACCTAATCTTGAAAGGAAAGATCATTGTTCCCCTTTTGCGGAAGGAACTATAGTAAACAACTACTACAATTATTATTATACGGAGAAGAAAAAGAAGGGAATTTATTTCACTAAGAATCATGAAAATTATAATATTTACCTTTCGGGCAGAATCCGAATCTTCATCAACGACTCCCATATCTCTCCCCTGAGCAGAAGCCAACCTATTTCCTTGCACGATGTTTCCCACCATCACAGATGCTGGGCCAATGTCTGTAACATAATTAGCAGCTAGGAAGCCACATTATAAAAGTGTTGTTGAAGCAGATAAGCAAATGGCTTAATGAATACAGCTACTAACATTTGTTGTAATAGGTGGAGGGTGGGGGGTACACTACAAACTTCTTAAAAGATGCAGGATAACAAAATCACAACACAGAGCACATCTCCAGAAAAGACAAATAAAAAAAAAGGACTATGTGCAGAATCTGATCACAGCTTCTAACAAATAACACATCTGATCATCACAGTGCTTGTTTTATGCTCTATGTTCAACACACTTGTCATAGAACAAACAACAGATGATCAAACAAGAAATTTTCCTGTGACTTCATTTCCCGCATGCCCTGCGTTAATTCATAAATATCGAGATATTTAAATAACATTACCAAGTTCTATTAATGAATTAGTACATTAAAGATTTCTTTACTCACGTTTCCGCTTACAACACGACATATTTGCAGAAGAAAGAAACTGCTTTCATGGTATAAAAATGCTCTGCATGTACAACAAAACTGAAAAAGAACACTTGAACTCTTACAGAGGCCAATGCTTATCTGCTTAAATTTATGAAGGTAACTTCTTAAACGTATATAAAGCAGGATATAATTGTAAAATAGATACCGCATAAGGCAATACGTTCAAAATGTGTTCAAATTACATTTTAATTTTAAGATGAATACATAATAATCACAGGAATCTGAAATGACAGGAAAACTCAGGGACTTCGACAGCTATGGAGGCACATGGGTTTATACATACGTTCATCTCTGGGATCAAAAGTAGAAAACGCTTTAGTTTGGACCAGGTACTACTTCCAACGACCGGCTGCTCATTACCATCATTCAGCACAAGCACTATTTCTGTAATTACTGAAATTGGAGGTGTTAGGTGGAGAGTCTGTTTCAAGCAACGATGTTATTACTAGCTATTACATATGCTCAGTTGCGTATTGTTTGTGATATAAATCCGTTTACCAGGTACCTTGCTAGCTGTCAAAGACGTAGAAAAAACATTAGTATACCACTTAAGTCTTCAAAAATCATCAAATCTTAAATTTTTAGGATTTATAATTCCTTTCTCACAGATTTGAAGAAAGTTTAGTGGGGATGGCTCTCACTGTTAACGATAACTAGCAATATATCGTCGGTATTAAGGAAGAAATCAAATAATACCTACAAGATGTAGAGCATATTCCTTTTGGTCCTTATTAAAAAATCATGATGCAAGCTGAATTCCAATGATACAAGATACAATTAATGGCTAAATAAGACAGACGATATATAACCACACAACAGCGTAAAATTAAGGTTATTGCACGATGGCAAAACTAACTTTCTCAAAAGAAAATGACAGAAAAGGAGTGAAAATATAACTCCTACTTCCCACTATTTTAAAGAGTCCATTTACATACACAGTCCGACAATGAAGTAATCAGACAGATCTAATGTTCAAACTGTGAATGTAATTTGTGAAGTATCCATATCATAGTGTGGTCCTCAATCTACAATCTGGCAACACTGTATTACCGTGCGCTAGGCATGCTTGGAATTTGAAATTAATTTGTAAGGCCTTTAGGCAACTTTGGCTCATGCTGGATGGATGATGATGGGATGAATTAGTGGAATGAAGAAAGTGGGAAGAAACGGGAGTACTCCCAGAAAACCCACGCACACGGTGTTTGTCCACCACAAAGCCCACATGGCATAAGTAGGGATCGAACCGACAATTGAGCGCTATACCATTTAGCGACCGTGGCTTGGGCATGCTTGGAGAAATACCGGAAATTAGTGAAGAAATGGTGAGGGTCTGTCATGCAATCGCTATGCAAGAGAGAGTGAATATCAAGTTCCGTTACGAAGTCGATAAAAATCCATCGGAGCCAGTGTACGGGAATCAGTGTCCAACCCTGCACAAATATTTTGATGGTCTGAAACATTAAAACGTGGTCATGAAACCTTTCATGACAGTGTAACATCAGGACGAACAATTTAGATTGTAACGAGGAACTAATTACAAAGATATGGATTTAAGAGAATTATTGTGCAGCCGTGAGGATATCGAAATATTATTTTGATTTTAACACGGAGAAAATTCGTGAAGTTTAATTAGATGATTTGAGCAGTACAAAGGTGAATGCAAGATTTATGCCCTTGTGATCCATTTCCTATTACGGAAAGTAAAATTGCTGTAAAATGGATTTCCACTTTTAATGACGTTTAGGGGCATCCAATGGTCTTGTATTCAGTCTTCGGGACATACGATGACTTGCAAAGATCGTTTCAAACATTGGCAGACCATGCGAATCGTTGTATTGGCGCAGAAGGAATGTACTTTCAATAATACACAGCAATATTAAAAAATATGTTCCTTTATAATAGATAACGACTGTCTCGTAAGTTAATTATTGGACTATGAATGAAAGATAAGATCCAAAGTTTCATTGAGGCGTTCGTACCAACTTAACGTTTGAAACTGTCAACATTTATGTCGTTTTTCGTATATGTTCTACATCATATAACTTTCTTCCTGAGTTACGCATAAGTCAGAAAATTCTGTCATTCAACATGCCAGGAAGTGTTGCCTCTAAGGCCGCAAGAACCCTTGAAGAAAGTAGGTTCATACTGAAATTTTTAACTTAACAGTAACCTCTTATCTGATCATTAGTAATCACGGAATTAGCAAAGGAAAACTCACTGTACCAATTTTATGAAGAAAACTTGAAACCAAAACAGAAGACTGAGTATGAAGAAGCGATCACGGATATACGTACGATATTGCTTTCTTTGGCTAGCCTTTCAAAAAACTGGTGGAACAAAGTAACTGTAAAAATAATCGAAATACTTCTTAATACGGAATTAAAATGGTGCAATATAATACAGAAAGATTAGGAAGTTTTGTCCGTCTTTACCGTTAAAGAACACAGAAAATCGCTGAAGAATTACCACTCTACCTCGACATATTTATAAAAACAATGTAGTCACACTATTTCAGTTGATTCAATCAAACTTCATCAGGTGAGTTAAATAAGAGTTTTCTCATGTGAAGGTTCAACCTTCTTCCTTTAACCTCAGAAGAGGCTTCCTGTAATTCATACATGTGGTAGTTATAATTGTTTTATTTCTTTTATCTGTATCTTTTAACTCACCTGATGAAGCTTCATTGAATCCTTTGAGATTTTGTGACTAATGAATTTTATCAACGTGTAAAGGGAGGAAACTTGTTCATTTCAAATTTCTAGATAGTGACACGTGGTGCTACAACTATGGGTAACCATGAAAAGGTTATCCTATGTAAGAACAGACAACTGTTCATATTAATCAAGCGAGATCAAGTTACAGGATAGTCTATAGCACCGCACTATATCATCATTATCTGCTTGTGACCCGGCACATGCAACCAGTGAGAAAGGAACTTATCATAAATGTCAAGTACTACTTCTATTTTGGCATTACATTTGAAATCTATAGCTTGGAGCCTGATAAATTTAGAAAGTGATCAATCCCTACCTGGATGCACCTCTCGTGGCTTAGGCAAATTCGTAACACAGGTGTGAGGACACAACAACACATTGGCTGGATGAAGGGTACCTTCAAGATAGCGTCGCTTCGTCTCAGACAGGTGGATACCACCTAAAGGAGTTTTCGGTAGGTAATTTGGAGGAACGAGAGCAAGGCAATAAATGCCTACTTGATGAATAGAATCTACAGCTTGTAACACCCTCGACATCCATTGGAAGCTCTGAAAGAGAAAACAAAGAATAAGAAACAGCACTCTAGGAAGTACGAATAGCACTACAATATTCCTGAGATACCGTAAGACGAATAAAATTTTAGATGCATATTATTTCTAACACATCTGAGCTTTGAATCAATTACTCTCCAACTTATGTGACTCTTGATTACACTTAAAATTGATGAAAGCTGCAATTCTATGGTCATACACACTGTAACGTGCCTGGTAGGGGTTCGCTATTTAGTGGCTGTAAACCCTAGGTATAAGAAGGGCACTCAAAATGTTCGCGAACAGTTTGTGTAACTCAGTATTACTTTACACATTTGGTAATCCCTACCTAGTCACCATGATCCTTGCGCGCAAACACACTTGCTCCAGCGGCTCTGCCATTCTTGAGAATTCTTGGAAGCAGTGGTGATACTCATTGTTTGGAATGCTTAGCAGGAGCTGTGTCGCTTTCCTGACCACTTTTGAAGTGGGAAAACCACTTGTGCACGGCAGTTTTTCTTCACTGCGGATTCTCCATGAACTTGTTGAAGTGCTTCAATGATATCGGACGTAGATTTGCCCCCCTTAGACATGAATTTCATAACAGCGCGTTGTTCGAATTGCAATATTCTTACAACTGATACTGAAGAGCCAACAGATACATTACATTATCATACCGTAGAAGGTAGAGACACAGCAGAACATGTTCAAACTAGCACAGACAGTCTAATACTATATCGCTTGCGCTTTTCGTTCCTCGTCAGTAGATGGTGCTCGCGAACTTTCTGACTGCCCGTTGTATTATTTACTAGTATTTAATATGTTATTTCTTCTCTTTGTAAGTTGTAGAAGCTGTATAAAGAGTGAAATTATCGAATTCCGAAGTTAAAACTGGAATTTAATGGAAGGAAATTTATACTGAGTAGATTAAACTAAAAAAAAAAAAAATATCGAACCTTCATAGCAAACTGAACAATTTGTGAAGCACTTGTATGTTACAATTATGTATATTGCACAGTTTACTTTAGATATGTCCTGCCAAAAACCTTCCTCAAACATGACCAAGCTGAAACAGGGGTGTAGTACAACTTTATTTGTCGTAAATTGTAAATTCTATAGAATTCATATAATATCAAGGAGTTTTATAATATGAATGTCCACGATGAATCTAAATGCTATTACGACTAGACTGATCAGACTCATGAATTCTATTCTTTTCCATGTAATTTGGGTCAGCATTAATGTTCCTTCAAAACCCTACAAATCTGCATATGTTTTGTTATAATGATCGTTATTAACTGCATTTTTGCTTAAATATAATGAGAATTAATCGTGATAACACAAGTATGTGATTATTTTAAAATGTTGAAAAAAAGTTTAGCGATCGGTTTCACCAATCTTCGTTAAGAATTTAACGAACTGTTAAGTAACTTTGGGAGTTCTAAAACTCATTAAATTCGCCAACTAATAACTCGCTAAATTCTTGACGAAAGTTGATTAACTTACCATAGGCCTTCCTTCAATTATACATTTTCTCCATGAAGATCAGTAGAGCACGGTTGCCGCTTTTGTAGTTCTGAATAGATCATATGTTTTATTTAACAATAGTTTCCTATGCTAAACAATTGTGTCGTCACTGGCATATCAGTTCCATACCCATTTTGTTGTATTAAGACGGTTTCTTATATCAATAGTACAGGATGCTAGAAGCCCACTGGATGCATGTGCATTCTGATACTTCTGATGTGAGAACACTTACGAAAATTTTAGTCACCTTTCCGAGAATTGCTACTTAGTTAAACTGTACGGTAAGGTTCTAAATTTGTAAGTGGCAACTATGCCACATTATTTATGGTGTCTACTAATTTTGTGACTTGAAATTCCCTGAGTTTTCTAGGTTTTCCATGATATTTTTTTTCCAAATTCCCCGAGTTCTTAGCATAGTGGAACATGTAAATAATACGCAATGACATTTGTTTTAATCCCAGTACCACCCATGTACAAGCATCTTGTACATTATTGGTATTTCACAAGTGAAAAAAGAAAGATAATTTCTTTAAAATATACGATTTTAAGACACTGAATAAAATTGGTCAGCAGTGGGAACCGAACCCACGACCTCCGGCTTTCCGGGGCAGTGCTTTTACCAACTGTTGACAGGTCCACCTCATAAATTTCCCAGAGTTTCTTTCATAAATTGTAGATTTCCCTAAGTATTCCAGATTTATAAAATTCCCTGAGTATTCCAGGGTAGTAGGCACCCTGATTATTTTTATATGATGAAGTACACTATAAGTCGCTTTAGGATTGAGTTAGGTTCAATAGGCACTGTAACACACTTGGTTTCTCTCTTGAATCGTGTATAATCAGTTCAAAATATTTAGATAGCCCATCCCTCCGTCACATTTCACAATATTCCGAATAACTCTAACTCCATTGCAAATATCTTACCTCTTCTTCGCTACAATCTGGCCTCTGCTCAGCTATGACACATATCCTTTCGTCCCTGAGTACTCTAATACTGAACACAGCTATACGACCACGGTATATGAATTTCATAGGTTCCACAGCCAGCACAGTCGCAATAATATCATCTGCATTGTGCTTACGACCTGTTACAGTCATTAGGCCGTCCCTTGAGCCACAAACAAAGACTAGTCCTCCCTAGAGTACAGAAAATAAAATATATTTAAGAAATCACTATAGCTTCACAATTAAAAAAAAAAATAAAAGCCAATAAATATATTTCATAATACTGGAAAAACACAGCAACAACTACTACGAAGATATAAGGCGGAGCTGAAATGGATTTAGTACTAAAATACACTCTGATCAATAGAAGAAAAGTTTATTTTACACTAAACTCTCCTGAACCTAAAAATGACTTACTGCACCGTATAATGGTAAGCTCTTTTAACATGCGGTTATTGAATCACATCGAGTTAAAAACTATGCTAATTATATAAGCTATAGCTATCTAACTGAAAAGTTGCACGAACCGAAAATAATACTTCATTCATCTGTCTGTAACAGGATTATATATACATTGAGTACTTACCAAAATATCGAAGAAGTACACTTACCGGTCCGAGGAAACCCAACAAGCCACTTCTTGTGAATTCTGTTTCACCGAGTGGCTTTCCATCACTCTGCAACGGTTGAACTCTAAATGTGTTATTCGTAAGACCCTGAAGACCCCAGTACTGATTCCCAGTTGCTGCAGAGCTCACACAGATCTCTCCCACTTCATCTGTTTTACAGAGGTAGGACTGACCCTCTATTTTCACAACAACTATCACAGCTGAAAAGAAGTAAAAGTTAATTTACATGGGATTCTTATTTCGGTGAGACCGATTTTATAATTCGCTTATCGTGTGCGTATTCTCACATGCTATATAATGTTT
>JAGDQP010014089.1:24903-46068 GCA_022664845.1 Lepisma saccharinum | reverse complement strand
TTCACGCATTAATCTGTTTCACGTAAGGCATTTTTTTGTTCATAGTGCGCGGCGGAAGAAACACCCCAGAGTGTGAAATTGGAAAATTACCTACAAGTGTTGATAAAAGCATTACTGAAGGTTATTTTTTGTTTCTATTTTCTTTGTGTCTTTTTTAAATTCTATGATAATAATCATAAAAATAAGTGTAATTCATGTTTGAAGTTAGGACAAGATGTTTTATAGTAATCAGGGATTTTAAATGTTGTAAGTACAAATGATTAAGGATGTAATTTTAAGAAGCAGAGGAAATATTCCAGGAACAAACACAGTTTAGTTAAAGAGAGATAATTACACAAAATCACTACTTCGTGTTCTACTGTAGTTATAATTTTCTTTCAACACGAAGCCTCTGTCGAAGACACGTAAAGTTGTGGAAATGACATATTAATAAGCAAGGTCAAACAGGTCTACTTTTTAAGTCTGTAGAATTATATGATTGTAGTAGAGTTAATGCAAATACAATTGACTTACCTTAATACTTCATATCTCATGTATTGGGCGTTGATTCCACTTTACCCATTCTAATGTAGAAATATTGTTTTCAAATCTTCTTCTTACATTCCTTATACTTATGTTTCTCTGACATATTGTTGTATTGGAATTCAGAAATATTTCCTTTCCTTTTCAATTAATGAAATCGTGATTTTGAATTATCCAAAGAAAAGGTTCAAAAATTCGTATTACACATGAATTTTTAATATTGGTTTCAATAGGAATTTCAAGGGAAATCAACTTCTTTTCGAATTATCCAAGTTCGACTGTACAAATTTATCAGTTGATCTTTGACAGAGAATGGTACACTTTACATGGAATGTGTTTAAATATAACCTGTATGCACGTCAGATAAATGAAAATGACACTTTATCTTCCTAATTTTTGTTGACTTCTTCGACATGATTCTTATTGAAAACTGTAGGTACTACTTACCTAAAATTGACTCGCCTATCTATGACGGTGGCACGGCACAGGTATGGTACTAAAAAAGACAGACAAGAGTAAATATAGATTTGTGCAATTTCTAGTTGTGGTATTATTTTGATTGTAGAAAAAAAATGTTACAAAATCTATTATTACACATCAAATAATGTATGGAAATAGAAATACAAAGTAGCACTATTAACAGAAATACAGCAGTGTAAATAAAAATTGGCCCCATCTACAAAAAAAAATATTATTGCTATCTACGCAACTTAGTGTACTTCTGAGAGTACAAAAAATCTTTAGAATGTACTGCCATTTTTTAAAATTTGAAGTACTTTTTCTTGCTAATGTTAATATAGTAAATAGCTGTCCAACTAAAAATATAAATGATAAAGTACAAAGAAACAAACAATTAATGTAGTTGACAATGAAACTGAAAGATATATCTAATTAGATTCTCAATAGAGTATAGAACATAATATATGATGTTTATAATAGACTTTTATTCTAAATCAGTGAAGAAAAGATTGACAAAAGTTTAACACTCTTGCCATATTGAAAAAATCTACAATTTACTCACCATAATTACAGCCGTAAATTATTTAAAATATATATATATGTGCTGAATAAATATCAAATAATTGTCTTTGTGTAAGGTGTTACTATTTGGTTAGGATTAAGAAAATGGTTCACTTTTGAAATTTTATTAACTGCTTTTGCAATTTTACTTGAGATTAAGTGCCATAGAAAAAAATAATTTATTTTCCACGTGCTAGACTGGTAGAAGTGGTTTCAGCCCATCGTATGCTAAGGGATGACGTCCTCGACAAGCACTATTTCAGGAGCAAGAACGGATAAGTTAGCATCCAAGGTCTTAGTTTAGGTGCCCTTCCGACATTCGTACTTGGTTTTCACAGCGAACAAAAGAAACTAAGTACAGCGCTGAATTTTTAACAGCCATCCATTTCAAATGTAAACAAACAAAACGATATCTACAATTTACCAGCGATATTTGCCTTACATCGAATAGATGCAGTACATCCTAGACGCTTAAATTTAATTATTTCTTAAATAGGTACGAGCAAAAGGTATATCGTCCTGTATATGAAGAGTCACTATTTCCTCAACTGTTCCAGATTATCCGAACATGTCATGGAGAACGCTACTGCAGTTTCAAAGAACTCTGTTAGACTTCCAAATTTTCTTGATAGAGAAGTATATTTTCATTGAATAACAAAAGCAGCTTGTCATTAGAGTCATGCTTCTTTCATTATGAAGATCACAAATTCTAAAGTCGGTGTGTTAACTTCTATGTGTTGTTTATTAAGAAAGACATGTTCTCTTAAGATCCTTTTGAACAAGAACTAAGTGTAGGAAGGTTAGTAAGTTTCTTTTTGTCTAAATAAGGGAGAATTTGCCGTCATCATGGCAATAACAACAATGGTGAATATTAGTTATTCACATTATTGTACGTAGAACATTTGCAAATTAATAAATTGATGCACAGTAGATTTGGTAATGTGCCTTATAGGGGCCTACTTTTTTTTAACTTGATTAGTTCACTGGTAACTTTCTTCCCACTTTTTCTGCTAAACGCACAAATATTTTACTTTCCTTTGAGAAGAGGTGTTGGTCTATCCGTGTCGTTTAACACGTTATGGCAAAGAGAAGTAAAGCAGATACAATCACAATATATTTAAACAAAATTAACTGCAACTAGTTCAATGCATAAAAAGCAAAACAAGAAATGAAAACATCTTATCGAAAATTATGGTTCGGTGCCTATAGCTTGATACCGATGAAGTTATGCTGTCGTGCATTGCAGTATCGATGCCGAAGGCTCATACAGAAAGCATAATGCGTTTAAAAAGGATACTAATTTTGAGTTATTTTCTGAATGATAGGAGATAGCTATGTGCTTCCGGATGAAATAAAAATGGGAGACTGCATTTAGCGTAAATATTGAGGAGGGCACATGAGTTCCCTATGATATGGGCTAGTTGGCAGCCCCAAGTGTAGGTGAAGAGGCGCTGTTGGAAAGAGCCAGTAGAGGACCTGGATTCGATTCCGTCTAGTCATATATGAGATGCAGATGTTACATGAAGGTATTTCACGTAAATATAGATACCATTTCTATATTCTATAAACATAAAAAATTAAAGCAATTTTAAGTTATTATATTTATTTTAAGAAAGATGTTTTACGCGTCAGATGTATGTCGAAGTATATACATGGAGTGGTATCTACTATGGTGGATCTCTTGTTTTATTTCTCGCTCTGTCTTGCATCAAAGCTGGAAAATGCCTATTAAAACTAACATTTACCTTCAGAATCAGAATATGTACTACTTAAATGTTAAAACTGTTCACTTCATCATTAGCAGCTGCATTAATTTCTGCTCATTGTGTTTCGTACACTAAAAGTTTTGCTTCTGTTCCCTTTCACACTCAAAGCAAAATATTTTTTTGTACATGGTAATTGAGCAAGTGCTTCCGAACATTGAACTAACGGATATTCTCATATGTATCGTATTCTTTCCCTGACACCTGTCTTCCAATTCGCCACCGAAAGAAATAGTAACGCTTTCATATTATCACTTGCAAAACACGTGTCCATCCATCGTCAATCATCTATTCCTAATCTAATTTTCTCTGCGAGCAACTTTCAGTAGTAATTTTGTGTTGACGTTACTTTAACCACTAATACTCACGGATGAATACCCTTTTAACTCTTCACTCACATTAACCAGCAATAAGTTCTGAAAGCATTCCTCCTGGCTTTAGAGCTTCTTTCATTTTCCTTTCATAAGTTTAAGACTGCTCTGAATTTCATATTAGCTTCGTTTCGACTGAAGAGCAACTTCACGTGTGTCATGTTAAGAAAAGGCCAAACAAGTTTTTTTTTTCCTTGCTCTTATTGAGTAAGATGGTTCCACTGTAATATTCAACGTTGCGAATATCCTTTTAAACGAATCCACTAGTGCAATATCATTTGGCTAACTACATTAGAGAACGGAAGCAGTATGCAAGTCACGTTCATCTGAATTAACTCCAAATTAGATTCAAATGAAAAGTTTCCTGTGTTTTTTATTTGGATTTGTTGGTGTTAATGGAATCAAAACCAATCACGGGCTTCTTTATCACTAACATTCACTCCTGCGCGCGCGTGTTTGTTGTGAAGAATAAATATTCAATCACTTGATAAACCTCTTTCTACTAATTAAAACAAGTTTGGAATAAATTATTAGTGTACATTCATATAAGAATTGCTCGATGAATAAAAAAATTAACGAAGTGAATTATCTTTTTAGAATTATTAATACTTTTGATGGGCTTATTTACATGTTTAAATTGTTGGGGTTGTCAATATTTAGAGTACTTGTAATGTAAGCTGATACATTACTATTTTTCTCTTTATTTCATTGATACGCAGTAATGGGTTAGAAGAGAGGTTACACTCGTCGGCTTCTAATTAGGGGGCACCCAAGGGCGGACTGGCCCGGCCGGGAACCCGCGAATTCCCGTGTGGGTCCCCACCGACGTTTTGTCTTGGAAGCGTAAAGACCACTTAATCTACTTTTCTACTACTGGTAGCGTTATGGTACTGCTAGTCTTCCAAAATTAGCAATTTTGACACACAAGACTTATGACCAACATAATGGCAGTGCTGAAGTTATTATCTCAGAAGGCCTACTTTAGGGCTACTTAACAAATCGCAAGAAGGGGCCATGGAAAGTTTGATGGTAAGCGCACCTTGCTTTAATAAATTCATATTCTTTATTACACTGTATTTACTTAAAACTTCGTATTTTGAGACGACCTAAGGGCCCTTGCAAGTTCTTTTTGGGGAACCACTACCATGTAGTGTTGAAGGCCCATGAAAGGAGTCTTTTGGGTCTCACACCCCAAAACGCCCACTATCACATAGGCTCTTTGGTTACCAGTAGGTGGGCCCTTTTTTTAGTTTCCCGGCCGGGCCATTTGGTAACAAATGCGTCCCTGAGGACACCGAATTCAATCCTATAGTGGAAAAGACACAAGTGTTACAAAATACTGTTACAACTGCAGATTTCGTGCTTCTTAGTGTGACAACATAATCTCCATAAATTGTAGACAGTGGGAAACCAAAGTCAGTTCATCTTGCCCAGGGGCTTTCGGATCGTAAACCTGCCTGTAAACTAAACAATTATAAACATCACTCAGCTATATAGGCATGGCCCAAGCCCTTCACAAGCGTAAGAGATCACATCTCCAGGAAGAATCGATGAGAGAAGCATTATCTGAGCCTATATTTTATTTATCATCCCACACTCAAGAAAATGCTGGGGTACCAGGAACAATATCGGTATTTAATTTATTTTTAACCTAAACAATATTCACTTTTAGGGCATTAACTAACAATACGTTCTTGTTGATTTAAGCATATTTGAAGATTAATTTCATGCGCATGCATACACGTTTACTATACTTAATGTTACAGAATTGAGAAAGGAAATTAGGTCGCCATATTTATATCAACAACAGCATAAAAGAATGCAAAGTTACTGCAAATGTATCAACCTTGACATTTAGGTTCTTGATAATGATAACCAACATAGTGACATTAATATTTGAATGCGTGAAGATATTTACACATGTTTATATTACGTTATGTAATTTATCTTTTCGGTTTATACTTTGGGTCAGCAGATGGCAGTATTTTTTTTTTAAACTTAGACATTGAAAGTTTATTGTTTTTATTGTAAATTATCGGGTTATATTGTAACAAATTAGACGTAGGATTATTGTTTCTATATACTGACATACGTTTAAAGAAGTTGTTTAAAGAATTGTCCATGAATTTGTATGTCTTGTAAATATTAGTGTGAGTCTTTGTTGAGAGTAATAGTAGAGCGTTTCGCGCAACACCACGCTTTTAGAAACTGAAAATTCTATTTCAAGTGCGCCTACTGGGTACAGTATGGAGGCGGAGACTCCAGTCTCCCAGTGGGATTTTTATTTTGTTAATATAGTATTATTACTGTAAAATGTTAGTACTGCACACACTATTGTACAGCGAACAATACCAATAGATGAAGCTACATTTCAGGTTGACTAATTATAAACTCAACAATACTGACGATTGATTAACAATAAAGCATTTTTAGTTAGTGTATAGTAAGCGGTTGAAAACAAACAATACATATAATTAACTTTACAAAAATAAAATAAAATAAAATAAAAACGCTTAACAATACATGTTTTGTGAATGCAACCATAAAAAGTATTGGTTCCAAAATAACCACATTTTATCGTTAAGTTTACGATAATATCGTTAATATTACAGTAACTTTCTTCGAGAGCATCATTGTTGTAGTGACTAACCTTTAAAAAAAGTAACCACGAACGACATGAATTGCGGATCCAAAATTAAGTTCCGTTGTCACTGTATCATGTGGGCTGAAGTTTGCTCCTTTCCTGTTATTACTATTACGATTGTTGAACACTTGATGTTAAATGATTCTATCAAAGTTAATTGAAAATTACAAATAATAACCAAGAACAAATAAGTTTATAACTTAAGGCGGCCTCAATGACACCGAACTTATAGAGTCATTTGTAGTACTTTGTCATTTGTTCAAAGACAGCGTACTGTGCAAAGACGTCCCCCTCGATACTCATGGTACCTTTACTCATGAGTGACAGTGTTGAAGTCATTGTATTTGATGATTTCAGATCAGGTGTCTCTATACTGGAAGTGATTGCAAGAGAGTTGCTGGATAACGTGAGAGACACCGTTCACAACAGTAAAGGCATGTGTAAAATTTAAGATGAATTTTTGGTCAGATCTAAAATCAGAGTTTGTTAATTGTTTGTGAGAAATATAGTATTTTGGTAATTTTGGAAGAAGAAGCACTTTGCTAGTCATTATTAACTATGGTATTCGATAGCACTGCAGTTTCCGGGAGAGGCTGTACAAATGTGGCAACTTCGACCTGTAAAGCCTGTGAAGCATGTGATTGGGGCAAGGCAGCCCATGCTTGTCTCATGAAAAAATCATTATAAATCAATATGGGAAATTACTGTAGCCATTAGATTTAATGCTGTGCCTTCAGTTTCAACGAATCTGAAAATTACTAAGTTTTTAACTTCAAAGAAGCTGGCACGAGAAACATGCGTCTGTGAAGTAAGGAAAGGGAAGAAGACCGGATAACAATGGAATATTGGAATTAGGGAAGAGGCTACTCGCAAGAAGTTTTTCTTTTAAGGTTACAGATTTCTGTGTCAAGTATGATAAATATTACTCGATAGACGGAAATATTAGTTTCAGTACAAGAACTGTTAACTGTGGATTCATGAGTACTGTTTCGGATATATAGTGTTGAGTAGTGAATGTAGTGTTTGTATTAGAAACCAATAGGTTTCACCATTGATCGCATATTGTAGGTTTCATCCGCTGTTCAAACAAGGTCATCTCCTGATTGTCATATCATAATATTATTTCTGTAGCAATTTTTAATTATTTCTTTGCTAAGACAAATATGCTGTGCCAGTTTGTCCATTCCTTCAAACGCAGATAAGCCTAGGTAATTTTATGATCATATTTTTGTAGTAATCTTTAGTTAATACTTTGTTATTTAGAAAGTACAGTAAAGGGGCCTACTTTTCACACATTAGAATTCGGTTTAATTCTGTCGCGAATATGTGTGATAACTAAAACGTTACTGTAGCTCTGTAAATGTAAGGTATCAACGTAATAAACAGTAGCCTAGCTGTATCTGTTTCTTTGCTTGCATTTCACAAAATGTCGTTAAGGCGGGGTAGGGGGCAATTTGAGCAAATTAAAAACAGTGAAGAAAATACCATATAAAGGTTAGCTAGAAGGTATCGATATATTTGGTATCGTTGTAGGAAGTGAAGGTGAAAGAGTGAAAATCAAAGTTGGTTATACCCAATTTCACAAAAGTACATATAGTTTAAAAATACTATACGGATAGCTTGTGGAAACGACTGAGTAAATCGAGGTCACTGTACCGAATTTTGAGGTCAGTTTCTATCTACCTGCTTTTGTTTAGTTCCTAGCATGCGTAACAGAGTGAGTACATAAAGTACAGAAATACCAGAAAGAAATGATGTAGCTTAATCAGATTGAGAAAACGGTTGGATAAGTAGAGTCTTCTGAACTCAAGTCCGTTTCTGTCTATTTTCTTCCGTTTTAAACACAGCCAGAGTTACCGACAGACGAACAAAATAGAATTGCAAAGAGATCTAAGAATTTTTGAAACGGTAAAGTTGATAATTTCCGAAGGAAAAATAAATATGTTTGTTGAAATCTTCCTGTCATCGCAAGAATCTTTCGTATATAAATGATTGAATGAAATTTCTCACAACAGCATTAGTGTTAATTTTCAAAAAATTTCCTGCTAGCTCATAAGAATTAATTATGCTATAGATACTCCTAGCAGAAAAGTACTTGAAATATGGTCTACTTGTTCTGTCTTTTGCATGTTTAATATCATGATGTGCTTAGTTATAGCAGTCACGTTTTGATTCTTTTTCTTTTTCATGATTACTTTCTCTGTCTTAATATTTTAATTAAAGTAAGTCGTCAGATATGGATAAAGATCTCTTTAAGTACGGTCTGTTACTTTCCAGAGATTTGAAATCGTATCTGCTAATTTACGTGTAAGTACTCAACATTCGACCTTGTCCTCTATAGTCATCTGACATTGATATAGATTGTATAAACATACAGTATGCAGAAAGCATGCAGTACTTTCAAATGAGTCATTTCATGTCCGATCACGACATTTTGCTCAATTCTTTCCGATTTGAGCGAAATTTTGTGGATTCGTTAGGAAGAAAGCTTTTAAAAGTAGCTGCAAAATATTTTCAAATTGAGCCCCTTGGTTCCGAAGTGATTCGTATGCAATTTTTAAACACTTTATGACATCTTCAAACGCCGATATCTCCAAAAGTAAGAGAGCTAGAGATCTCTGTAAACTTTCATCTATCTATCTATATAAATGAATGTGCCTATGTTGGTGTTTATAGGATGGTGGGTTCAAGCAAATTTCATCTTCCAAGCAATGATAGTACGCAGTGATCAAAATCATGTCAACCTGTTTGAGTCAGTGTTTCATTATCATTTACTTCTGAGGAATAAACCTGTGTATGTTTATGTAGGTGATATTATTTAATAGATCTAGGGGTAAGAAGTATCGGATTATGAAGGAACCAAACACCGGATCCTAAACGAATCTCTTATGAGTTAACCGGGTACCTGGTTCCAAGATCCGGATAAACTGTTCCAAGATTCGAGTACCCCGTTCCAAGATCCAGATCTGGGTGCATGTTTCTAATATTAACCGGAAAATGCGGATCCAGATCCAATTGCCTATGTCAATATAGAGAACATAACTAGATACATTGAAATAAATCTATTTGATTTAAATTAAAATAATGCTGTCAGCTTCCATACTAGTTGAACGTTAACACCGTTTTTCTCGAAAAGTAAGCATTCTTGAACTACCGTTTCCTACTCGGCAGAGCGCCAAACTATATTATAACGGAATTTTTAATTTGAGAACATATTTCTTTGATTACTATATTCGAGTATGTATAAGTATCTTTACACTTTACTTTCCTATGTAATTAAAATGAAAATGAAATCTAAAAGAAAAAAAGAACTCAAATAGTTAAAATTACAGTAACGTCTGCTGCAAGCGTTCCTGTTCTTTAACTTTGAAGCTGTGAAGTCCTTTTTTCTTCGTTTTATTTGTAATGTCTGCCAGGAGTGTGTAGAACGTGAACATTTAGTTTCCTCTTGAACACTTCCTGCTAAGAAGAAGAAGAAAAGGAAGAAGCAATCAAAGCAATTTGCACGCAGAGCGATCATGAAATAAGCTTCATCATGCAATTGGCTGGCTTGCTTGCTTGCACCTCTCGTCTCTTACAAACTCTGTCACAAGCGTCGAAAGACATCTGTGCTTGTTGTAACAACGGATTCACAAAAAGAAACAGACGACAAGCACACACAGAAAGAAAGAACAAAAAGGACAGCAAATACAGTAAATGAAAGAAACTTTTACTGCAAACCGCTAAAAGACCTAGAAATGCGAGTACCAGCAAAAGTACCGTAGCAATAAATGTTGTTACCGACAATGACAAACATTTCGTAGTAACATATCATGTCTTTTAATTTGTGAAGCATAGCAATTGGTAATTGAAGTACTCTATCTTGAGATAAAGATGTTTTGTGCAAACACACATGTAATGTTTATTCTCTTCTAGCGGATGAACTGTTTGACGCAAGGATATTTTTAGCTTCGTGACTCTTTATAATCTACACTAAGGCTGATTCACTGAAACACTTATCCTGTCAAACGATGGCTCTGTTGTGGTGGATTTCTTTTATCAACTAAAGTTCAATCGTTCAACCAAATATAGTACAAATGTCTGACAAGCCATGAGCTCGTTACATAAGGATTTCATAAGATAGCCATACCAAGCTTATTAAATGACGTGCATAAAAGAAATAATATGTACTGTAGAGGCCATCCAAGCAGATAAGCAATCATTAATGTTGATTTGAATATTTAAAACCACCTTCCTTTTAATATAAAATAAATTATCAAAAGATTATGGAGGAGTTTTGAAGTATAACAGAAAAATACCCAACTTCCGGGTTGCAAAGTTACCGTCACGAACTTCGAATAGTTCTGCGGAGATACTAAGTTTTAGTCTTATTGTCGGTCGACTGAGGTTTCGAAGGATTTCTTCAGTTTCTCCAGATGAACGAGACCATCTTGGTGCTCGTAAGGTCTAAGCCATTAGGTTACCGTCCAAGAAGTTTGAGGTTCGAATTTTATCAGGGCATGGGTATTTGTGAATTTCACAACCATTGTCCTCATCGCGACGGGCTGATCGATAGCTACTAAAATGGCCAAAAAAGTAAAGTTCAACAAGTTTACCTGCCCATTTATTTCCTCGATCTTGTCCGTAAAAAATGCTCGTTATGGGTGTCATGCCTCAGATATATGACAGACTTATTCCATGCAGGGGTGACCGGGGTATATTATCCCCAGAACATGAAAAGTACCGCCTTGTAGATTTAGGCATACAGTCCCTCGAAGAGATTCAATATAACCTCCGAAGAAGTTCCTATGAAAGAAACACTGATTACATGTTTGTGTATTCAACCCAAAGAAAATAAATTAAGTAAATAGTACGAAAGTGTACACTATCGAAGAAAGAGCTTTATGTGAAAACTGACGAAAGATATACATATTTCAATGGTACCCAGTGGAGAGAATGCGCCCCAACCACGACGGGCCAATTCTTGCCGCCATCGGCCCGGTGTTGGGGGTATGACAGTGGGGAAAAAGTCGCATTTAAAGGCGGTCCACCGGCGACCCGACGCCAAATGGGCGGGTTAGGTAAAAACTCCTGTTGTCAAAGTATGCTTTTCGGATAATTATACGAAAGTGTCATTACTCTGAAAAGGATTTCCATATGATTGAACAAGGAGCTACCTGAGAAAGGAACAAAAGAATAATACCCGAAGAACAAACGGCCGTAGCTCAGTTGGTAGAACGTTGGTATCGCATTCGGGTTGTCCTGGGTTCGATGCCAGAGGGCAACCATTCTAATTGAAGTTTCTCCAGTTTTTTTCTCAGCCCCACCCTGCCCGACTTCTTCTCACGTTTTCCCTTACCCTATTCCGGTTTGAGACATAAACACCTTAAGGCCATAAATAAATTCAATGTAAACGAACAGCT
Source organism: Lepisma saccharinum (assembly GCA_022664845.1). Lineage (NCBI taxonomy): Eukaryota > Metazoa > Arthropoda > Insecta > Zygentoma > Lepismatidae > Lepisma > Lepisma saccharinum. The sequence continues at coordinate 34,346 of JAGDQP010014089.1, read as the reverse complement.
GAAGATGCGAACCATGGAACACAAACAGTTATTTCAGTAAGAAATAAATAACCGAATATTTCTACAACCAAAAATCCAAACAGAATACTTACATAATGGTTTAAGGTGTTACGAATAACTGGCGTAGATAAGACATATTCGGACAGTGAATTGTCCCGGAATAAAATAATACTAAACAAATAAAAAAATAAAATGATGAAACTTGATCAATCAATCAAATGTTCTATCAATTATCGTGTTTTGGAATAATTGTTTAATTATCCTTTATTATCATAATCATTCGATTATCAGTGTTCCGGATCATTGTTCGATTATTATTTGTCTGGATAATGCAATTAAATGAATAATCGGACACCGGAAAACCGAATTATTAAATTATCCTATATTGATACCTCATTATCCCTTAGACCTTAGAAGAACGAGGTCGAAAGCAAGCAAGGATGTTCATCTTTGTTCTGGAGATGTTTAGTTGAGGAACCTTTCTGTATAAATAAAGTTGATATAATAACTTTGATATGATATAATAACTCAAGGTTTTCATTTCTCTTTACACGAAGTCTTTATAAATGAAGGAAAGTGGAGTGAGAACATTTTATCTTCAACATGTGAGAATGTTTTTAAATTGAGCACAGAAAAATTAATTCACATTTTTTTATATCTTTCGAACCTTTAAATTCTTAGTTTTGCAGCTTAAAACCGTAAAGTTTTATATAATTAGCTTTCTAGTTCCTTAGATGTTGTCTACTCTGTGTTCATCGTCAACATTCAGTGAGAAAACGGAGATAATTTCAAAGCTTGCCTATAAATTATACAAGCGGCGTGATGACAGCTATTTAAATCCAATGATGTGCTATTTCTCTCCAGCATGTCTGTCTGGCCTCTGTGATTTTCATCTTTTCCTCTGTAGGGTCTCCTCCCAACAAAATTATCTGGAAAATACAACTAAAGTATAGTCGGCCGCTGCACAGCTGACGCGTAGATTTCAATTACATTGCATCGAGCACGCACGCTGACTGAAGATCAATGTAAAAATTTTTACGACTAAAACTAATGGACGTAGCAGGGGGAATTTGCGACCCAACTATGTGGTTATCCGTGGGAGGGTTGTATAATTGAATATAAACGCATTTCTTTGTTGTGTATGCGCATGGGTTGGCAAATTACGAGCTTTGTGTCCTAACGTACGTTTTAACAATTTAAATGCATTTTTAGCGGACATTCAGAAATGTTTTCTTATCCGTGAAAGTAACTTTGTCCATCTGTCCGTACCTTACTTAGAGTAGTGCCTGAACAAAATCACGTAGAGACAAACTCGCAGGTCCTTTTCATTTGGTTAGGTTTTTCAATTTAAAGAACTCAAGCTAATGTCCCCACATGTACTTCCATTAGAAACATGCTATTTGTTTAACTTTCATTTGCTGATAACACAGGCAGCTGTGACTTGAATCCCTTCATATATCTGAAGAATGACGTCTTTAGGCGAGCAGTCTTCAGGAGGAAAGTAGCGCCCAAAGCTTACGCGCAGATATCTTACCGACAAGGTGAGATCATATCGTATCCTAAGGACGGGACCTACAGATAACAGTGAATTCTAAACCGCTACATTCAATCTGTCCTTGTTTACTTCTACAAAATTTACAGAAATGAACATGTGTTCCTTTAAAAGTAAACAATTTATATGTTTTCATACCCAGAAGTAACTGTTCCCCAAACAACAAAGTAACAATAGTACCGGTAGTTGGATAACAACATTTACATGATTACAAATATTACCCACTAATGCAAGCAGATAATGTCATTAAAGGAAGAGGACAATCCTTGTTGGTTTTAAGACATAATATGTTGTTTTACAGAACACCAGTTGTTGCACGGAATTATATTGTTTCCTAAATTTAAGAATAACACTTCTACAATCGCTTACTTTAACCAAACGAACTGCGGTTAATGGTTTAACAGTATTTTCTACTGCATACAACAGGATTTCTGTAGAATATTTCAGTGTTAAGAATGCTGTACTTTCCATTACCATACATATATTTAGGAATTCGTAGATATATATCAATATTTTCTCAATAAATTTAAACGAGGAATTGAAAATACAAATACTCTGCCCACCAATAAAAATGCAACAACAAGAAGGAAAGAAGATAGAACCCCCAAATTTGACAGATAGATACCGTAAGGTACAAGTAGCAAATGATTAAACTTACCGCTCTCTGCGATGCTTGACAACGTGGCAACAGCGGAACAAAACTGCCGAAGGTCAATACTCATATCCTGTGGGCGTTCTGAACGTTTGCAACACGGCGAGGTATAGAGATGTCATCCTGGGATATGGCAAACCATGCGTTTTCAATACAATACCACAGCTCATCAACTGTAGCTAGGAGAGGTCGCTGACTTGTGCAATTATAAACCAGACGTGTTCAATCGGCGTGAGATCTAGGTGAACGCGCCGGCCAGAGAAGCACGGGAACATTGTGTCCAGTCAGAAAGGCTAGGACATGACTTGTCACATGCGGGAGTGCGTTAAACTACTGGAATGTGGTCCCCGGCAGGGTGTGCGTTAAAGGGACTACAACCGGGTCCAACACATTTTCAATGTACCGTTCGCTGCTCATATGTCCGTCAATGCGTAGGAGACATGAACGGGTACGGAATCCAATGGTACCCCATACCATAACACCTGGTGTCGGACCGACATAGTGATTTAAAACGCAGGCATTACCCAGCCTAGTGCCACGGTACCGTCAGATACGGATGCGGCCATCGTGCTGCATGCAGATGCGGGATTCGTCTGAAAAGAGGATGTCCTGCAATTCGGCTCTCCATGCGCAACGTTCGCGATACTATTGTACTCGCTGATACCTATGATGTGCAGTCAGCGAAAGCCGGGCATATGATGTAGGACTGTTCATGGAAATACTGGGTGTTTAGCAACATCCGCCAGTGCGTGTGACAATGTTCGGGATGTGACTGTTCTATATCTGCGAGAACCATACGCACAAATCGTCTGTTCTCATGGGCGGCGGTATGACGCGGTCTTTGGGATCCGGGATGTTGTTGTATAGTGCCTTCGTGGAGCCATCGAGTCCATATTCCCTGTACTGTGAACGTAGTCCGTCCAATACTGGTACCAATGTCGCGGAAGGGTAAACCACAATCGCGATATTCCCCAATTCATCCGCGATCAAAGGTGGAAACCTACTGGCAGGGCTGTCACGTCGCATTCAACGACGAGGCATAATTATTTCGATCATATAAACACAAACTCACGTCACACCAACAGTCGTCTACCACTGCAATCTGACTCTCTGGCCTACCTCCGATTACTGTTCCTAGTTGACATCCCCGACACCTCTTATGTGTCACGGAGCTGTCGTGCTAATCAGTTTTTATCTTTCCATGCTCTACATATTCTGCAAATTTTGCATTAATCCGATGTCTTCTACTTGGTGTTGCATTTTTAATGGCGACCAGTGTATTTAGTACTCGAAATTTCCGAAGCTCATTCATTCAGACTTTCTGAATTTATTTCGTTTCGATAGTAAGACATTCTCGAATTTTCAGATTGCCACAGACTGAAAATTTAAGATTCTGTAGTTTCAAAATAGTCCGAGAGTTTACAGTTTCGATTCTAGGAATTGATTTCAAACTTCTATAATATCCCTCTTTTCAGTAACCAAACTTTTCTAAAAAAAATATCGTCCTTATAGTGAATCATAAAAGGCAGTACAAACATGAACATGCTTGGTTATAACGTTATATTACCAACATCATCAGTACTCGAAGCAAGTTTTGAGGCAGAACATTCTTTGAACAATCTGCAATGTAAATTCTAGTATTTTCACGTATACATCTATGTCCACGAGGATATGTTAGCAAACAAATGAAACATGAAACTACACGCGGATGTTCGGAAGCTGCTTTGGGTGGATCAGTATTATTTACTCATTAAATACCAATTACCATTTTACCAAGATGAAAGGGAACTAGAAGTCTTGCTTCAACAGGTTCCTCAAAAGATACTTTACGTGCAAGCTTTTTAAACGAAGAAGAAAATGAAGAAGACGGACGTGCAGTCACATGACAGTTGATCACAGAATAGTGAAGTCGTTTCATTCTAAGCACAACTGCAGTCAATGACAGTGTTACCAGACTAGCATTTTAAAGTTTCTCTTCCTCAAAAATATGGAACGAGGTTTCCATTTTTGCAACTTTCATTTATTTACTAAAAAGGTAAATGTCTTAAACACTATCAAGTATGTGTATGTGTAGAACAGAAAAAATATTATTGTGAACACAAACTACATTAACATATCTTATGAACATAATTGTATAACATGGATTTTTCATATCTGCTTGAGAACATAAATAAGTTCTAACGTTCGGTGGCATCTGTGTTGAATTTCTTACAAGCAAAACTAGGGTTTCATGGAAACACAAGACAAAAACACTAATGAGTTTAAATTCTTCCTTAGTTAAATATCTCAATGTCTGATTAGATCCCTTAGTATTCTTATTCAGATAACCTGAAGAGGGGCGCTCATACTAAGAAATCCACAGAGAACAAACGCACTGGTAATTATAAAAAACGCAATCATTGAATTTTTTAAAACAGATCTGTAGGCACAATTTAAATATAGTATATTAATCCAGTAACAGTTATGAAGTAATATATAATATCAAAGCTTAATAATTATAATTGTGAGATTACATTGTAAGCGTTAGTAGGTGTCATTACTATGGATACAGAGATAATATACTTGAATAGGAATTTTGAATGGGGAGGAGAAAGGACTCGGGAAAGTGTCGGTCAGGGACTATGTTGAAGGTGCCACCCCGGTATTTGCCTGGTGTGACTAAGGAAAAGCCCTGGAAAAACATCAGTCAGGATGGTCGGCCGCTGGAATCGAACCCACGACCTCCCGAATGCTACGCCACCGTTCTACCATTGATTTACCGCGGCTCGGTTTGAATATTTGGAGTTTGATTGAAGACAGTGGTTATTTGAGCACGTTTATCAATGTTTGGTTATTTAAGCATATCTATAAATGGTTACCACGTCCGCCTACCTATATTCGACATAGTTATAACTTACGATTGTGCGTTTGCACTACAGAAAAGGCACCCAGGCGTTTTAGTTCGGTTTCACGTCAGTATTCCCAAGGAAAATTCAGAAGGAAAAGTAAACCTTTCAGCACGATGGGCCCAGCATTCTATCAGAGGAATCTAGTAGAATACTGAGGTATCCAGCTTTAAGCGGAAATCATATCTATATGGTTGTGTATATAATTATTGATACACTTATATTTTCCTAGTAACAATGTGTATATCAAAATAATATTATCGTTAGAATCTTCAAGAATAAGAACATTAGATCACGTATTCATGCATACATACAGCCCATAAATTAATTTTATCTTATCTCACAAACATACAAGAACCAAGGTCTTGCCAGACAGCGGTACGTTCCAACAAACCAATTTAAATATGACGTTATTTAGCAGTACTTTATATCTTTAAATGAACTTTGCTTACTATTTGCATATTAAATTCAGTCCCACTTAGACACATTTTCTCGTAATTTGTAACTCTGACAGAAGATATGAACACTATCTTTAACAGCATTTATGCTAACAAGCAGATTGTAAACGTGTATAGTTGGTACTGAACAGAGAAAGCTATCCCTATTGAAGCGTGTGAGAGCACTCTTCAAGGTGCAGTAATCATCTGTCATCAATCTTACTTATGCATGCCACGAACACGCTACTTTTAGTTGTGGCAAACTGCAAAGCATGCGTGCATCGAGAAAAGCTGCCAGAAGAAGTGGCTGCAACAAAACCAGACTAAAAGAACAGAGTTGTGGGGGAAGCAGATATTTGGTAAAGCAACAGTTTCAGATATAATGCGCAGATTAAATGTGATGTCCAACAATTTAAACTTTGTACTGCTTCATCAGGCCACTTATTCAAACATTCACAAATGTTCTTTGAACATTTCGAGCAATTACCTCGAAAATATTATTTGTTTAGTGTAGTATGGAAATCCGATGCAGAAAAGAAATAAAATTAGTAGAGACCAAAATTAAATTTAAATGCTTGATCATTAGGCGATGAGCCAACCATCAAAACAACTAACTTCTAAGTAACGAGTTCGTTAAGAATATTTAATAAATTAAATACAAGTAGTTGGTATAGATTCATATACACTTGTAATATGATGTTGAAGGTAATTATCGAGACTACTCTCAAGAAAACTTTGTAGTGTAATATATGAACGACAGAAGACAAAAAGAAATCAACATAAAGGAAGAGGGAACAGATCCATATGGAGAAGACACAACATATGTAACGTTCTGACGAAATATTAGTAAAGGTAAAGGTTTTTCCTGAGTGATGTGTACGTGGCGTGAACGGTGCATGGAGGATGTGGAAGTAGCGCTATACATTTCTCGACCTACAGCATAAGATGAGGTCAGGTGGTTAGTCCCCACGCTCGACCACCTTTACCTCCCAAAGTGTACATGAGTACCAAGGACACTCTGCTAAAGTTTTCTATTATGGACTGAAGTGGCATATTTTGGACTAAGTCAGTCACATTTGATTGAAGACCTCCCTCGGCTATCACCCTTCCGGGGCACGAATGGGGAAGGTAACGGTCATAACTTAATCGAGATGCAATCCTTGCATTCTTTTAGTGAAGCCGAGGAAAACTCTGGAAAACCTCAGTTAGGGTGATCGGCAACTGGGGTTCTTATTTGTCGATCTCAAGTTCGCTATGTTACCGACTGTGTTCGTTTGTAACAATAAACTTTTAGAAAATAGTCTATCGGTTGCATCTGAGCGAATCCTATGTTATACTCGAGAAGATAAATCAGTGGTGATATTCAGCATTCTGTCAATCGAAATTGTCTCTTTCTTAACCCTAAAGCTCAAACATTTTTTAAATCAAGCTTTCGTGATTTAAAAACTTGTTTACAATTTGTGCTATTTGCAACAAGAGGTTTTTAGCTATAACCAGTTACGTCTATGTGGTTCTAAAATCTACTAGAGGATACAAAATTGAATAGCAGAATCCAAAGTTTTAGAAAGTAAATCGGAAGTGTTATATTGCTCCCTTCTCCTGCAAATATTAAAAATGTATTGGACGGTTGTAATATGTTATGTCTACCCTGACTATAGTTTGCGTTTGTCGAAGGCGAGTATAGTATGGTACGTTCTGTTAACCTACAAAAATTTTGGATTTGTACCGTTGGATTCCTATCCTCTAATAGACCCTAGAACTGTTTAGAACTGAGCGTTTGTACCTAGGAACCTATTTTATGGACATAGAACAAATTACTTTAATTTTGAAATTTTGTTAAAAGTTCGAAGTATAGAAGTCAGTCACAATCTCAGATGAGATACAGAATGTTGAATTGAAATATTAGATTTTTAATAGTTTAAGAATTTCTAATTGTTCTTTAAAGAGTTTGATCTTATGTTATATTCTTTCCATATGCGAATACACTTTAAATCTTTAGATAATTAACCACTAAGCATTTGTAAACTAGACCCAAAGGTAATGAATATTGTGTTATGTTGATGACAGCGAAATGAATATATTAAGGACAAGCATAGCATTTGAAACGCGGCTTAAGAACTTAAATGAAGATTTGTGATTGATGGCATAAAGGTGCTTAGGCAAATGTAACATACTGAGTCGCCTGAATGTGTCAAAGCAAGTGCAACGAATACGATTTGCAGGGTGATACAGTAAATAGGGCTTATGTAAATAATTAATGACAATCGTAAGGAAGGTGATAATGGAGTCTGAAGAGGTATATCGTATAGAACCCGCATTATTAGCTGCAAACATTAGCATAGACACTGAAAATCTCTTGGCACAAAAAGCACACAAAACTTCACCAAAAATGATATTTATATGAACGCATGTGAACTTTTTGTGAACCTATTGAAAAATTGTGAGTTTTTTATATGCTCAATGTGTCTTTTTATTGGCTACTTACAATTAGCGCATATTTGCACATTAAGTTCATATTTACTGAAGTTCGCATTATCCAGAGAACGTTTTCAGATCACTTTTAGTACATTTGCCACTATTAAGTTAACTTTTAGTGCATGAATCAGATTTCTGCACACTAAAAGTTCATGTATTATGCACTAAAAATGTAGTGTAGTTCATATTAATTTCACGAAAAGTTCATGTCCGAACTCTAAGGTACGGGATTGTGAAGAGTGATAACTAAGATTAACCCTACAATAGTAGTTCGAATATTTATGAGTTCTTGCTCCTGCTCTATTGCTATTCTTGTAAGAATAAAAATTTCTCTGTCGTTTGATGATTTCCGTATCGGTGATGGTATTTAATATAATTAACTTCTTTGGTTGTTCGAATAAATTTTGATGGAGGGTCTGTATAATGAAAATTGAAAATTAAATATCTCAGTAACACTGTATCAGTAATGACCCAACGCTGAATAATAATTATAAAACTTCAAAAGAATCTTCAGGATGTCATCTATGGATTATGATTGAAAACAACTACTCTGTGTCAAAAACTCAATACAGTGGTTATCTGATAAATTAGACATTTCTTTAAGATGTATCAAGTAAATGTGTATGGAAATCGAATTTGGCAATTAAAGCAACAATCATAAAGCTCTTGGAATAAAATTAATATTAGATAACGCAGTTTTGTCTGATAAAACAACAATAAATAATATATCATGCGTTAGTACGAACTTGTCCTGGAGGTTTATTCGGAACTGTTATATCCGGTATTAGGTTCGGCACTTTAATGTCATAATTTTAATGAATCATACATTTGTACATAGTGTTTTCTCACATACTGTGCCGGATTTTGAGCACAATTTGGAGTCTAGTCTTATGGATAACATCTCTCTGGGAGCAAAACTTCTTTCAAAAGGATGCAAAATAACTACTTGTTATTAATTTTTCAAAAATTTAATTCGAATCTCTCAGATTGATTGAATTGTTAGTAACGCTCTGAACGAGCCGATGAGCTTCTAATGACGGGACGTACGGTCTTAGGTAAAGCAATCCCTCAGCCACTCCAGTGAACGAATTTGACAGGACTTGAACCAATGACCACATGCACAGAAAGCAGGAGTGTTAGCCTCTTGGACAACCATTCATCCCAAATGTCTATGACAGAGACTAGAAAGCATAGGATAGTTATGATGGCGACATAATTATAGTTTGAACTTGCTACACCTTGTCAGTATTGATCTGTATTTGCAGCCCTGCGTCCTAAGCTAAACTACAGGAGCTGGATCTAATAGATTTTAACTATTATTATTATTATTACTGATATACCGTTGATGAATGTGTGAAACTAAGCTTAACTTATAATAATAATAATAATAATAATAATAATAATAATAATAATAATAATAATAATAATAATAATAATAATAA
>JAGDQP010014089.1:0-24803 GCA_022664845.1 Lepisma saccharinum | reverse complement strand
ATTATTATTATTATTATTATTATTATTATTATTATTATTATTATTAAAGTTAAGCTTAGTTTCACACATTAATCAACGGTAGCAGTAATAATAATAATAATAATAATAATAATAATAATAATAATAATAATAATAATAATAATAATAATAATAATAATAATAATAATAATGGTTCACTTGTATTCAAATAACTGACTGAACAAATGTAATAAGAGAGAAATCACTGAAAAATAATGACGTTTTCTTATTCAGCTTCACACGTTGCACAAACTATAGTTGTTGATTACGACACACAGTGTTTTTTGTTCCATTTCTTTTGTACTCTTTGGAGACGAAGACAATAGTGCAGAAAAACGCCAACTAAACAACAGTAAAGTAGCTTTGCAGTGATTTGTTTCTCTGGTTCGACATATTGTTATACATTGCTTTTTCAGATGGAATGGATACAGACAGTGTTTGTTGCAAGAAAATGCGGGAGGGGGGAATGTATGTCAAGCTGAAACAAAAACGGGGGGGGAGTCATGAAAGTAACAAGTAACTGTGGGAACGAAGCACAACATTGAAGGAAAGGGGGATCACTCACAGTGGAAGGAGAAAGGCATTGAATTTAAATATGTGTTTGTTTTTCTGTGTACTCTATGTAATGTCTCTAAAAAGTGAAATCAGGGGACGCAGTGACAGTTGGAACATACATACATACATGAATTTTAAATATACAGGATGTTTTATTACATGTGAGCGAAACTTGGGAGACTATTCCTAACACCAAAGCTATTTTAAAAAGCTTCATATAAACATTTGTTGAGTTCAGCTTCAGTTTCGATATGCAATGATTTCAAACTCCAGCGCAAAATTGACTCTTTAGAACGGTAAAGAAAATGAATATTTAATCATAAATAAGAACGGGAAATCAAATTAAAATTTAGTTCTTGAGTGTTGATTTGTATCGATACGCTGGCAATTAAGTTTTAAAACGTGATGTAATCCGGTTTCCTGAGTTGCCAACCTCCAATAACTTTAATTTTCTTTCAAATAACTGTCATTTAATTGGATATTCGATATCCTTTAGTGATGATCAAAATCAAATGTGAAGCACAGAATGCAGTGTTGCAAAGTACGACTATTATACTAGGTCAAAGGTTGAAAATTTCGATATCTGGTAAAATATTGAGTTTGCAACACTGCGTTCTATATTTCACATTTGATATTTATCAATACTAGATAATACCAAAATCCAATAAAATGACTTAGAACATCTGAAAAATAAACATTACAGAACGTTGGGATCACTGACAAACTCCTTAATAACATTAAGAAGTTGCATCCGTCTTCTTCCTTTTCCTCTTTGTTCCTCAACCATACCTTCAACAGCATCCCTCAATATGCAATCCCTGTATAATCAATGTCCTAGCAAGTTCTATTTTCTCTTCTTTATTGCTTCAACTATTGTTCATTTCTCTTACTCTCTTCTGTACTTCCTCGTTACGCATTTTTTTGCGTTATTCTGTTCATTCCCATTCTTCTTCAAGTTTACATTTCAAATCTCACTAATGTTCTGTCATCATTCTCATGGGGCCGCGGTGGGAGAACGGTTAGAGCGCTCACTTGGGGTCGTCAGTTCAAACCCTGCTAGTGTCATGTGGGCTTTGTGGTCAGACAAACGCCGTGTGTGTGGGTTTTCGTGGGGTTCTCCCGTTTCCTCCCAATTTCTAAATTCAACAAATAATGCCATCATCATCCAAAGTAGCCTAAAGGTCTTAAAATTAAATTTAAAAAAAAAAAACATAAGTCTTTCCACGTTCATCTTTCCCCTCTCAGCACCACAAAAGATTTTCCTCAATTCTTGTTTCATGGCCCCACGGAAAATATTCTTTTTCTTCGTGGATGTTTCCAATACGCAACAATATTTAGTGGTTTATATTGGATATCTCTCAACTACCTGAATAATTAGTTCGTTTTCATTGATGATAACTATTAGTAAGATTCTCTCTCGGAAATATATACATCTCACTTATAAGACAGTGCCTGCCAAACTGAGATCTTAGGATCACTGGCAGTTTGTGAATAAGAAGAATATGTTTACTTGTTTTCGCAAATTACATGATAAAAGAAAACCACTAATTTTTTCTGTCGTATTTTCATTGCCATGAATTATCTATAGTATAAATATATGTGGCTGAATAACTAACTCGTACTTATCATTAATAATTTTTGTGTGAATATGATTATTCTTTTGTTTCACCAAGTGTGGTGGAACACAGAAGGTGAACGGTGAGTCATTGCTTTTGGGTTTAGTAGTTTCGTGATGTGAAAAGAGTTGGCGATGCTTATGGAACACCTTTGGAATATTTTTTGCGTTTTGAAAAGGAAACCCGATAACTCGGAAGAAATTGGCCAATTCGCTTTATAACAAATGGAAATAAAACGGGGCCAATAATCAGAAGTATTTAAAAGTGACTATAACCATAAATAGAAAAAAACTTACAGCAAATCCTCGACGCTAGTCTACCTTCAATACTAGACAAACTGTGTTGTGGAGAGCGTGTTCGTATTACGTCAGAATTAACATGAATTATGTCAATGTTTTTTCCAAGTTAGTTAAGCTAGTTCTTCCCTTCTTATTAATGTCTTTATTTTGCTCATCGACTTTACTTTGGAGTGTCTAAAATAATGATACCTTTGAATATTTTTGAAGTCAGAACATATGATATTTGGACTCCGATGTATTCTAAAATAAAATTTAGGACATGTTTTCTCCTTAGTCTGTTTGTAATCGTCTTCTGTTACTTCCTAACTTTAATTAAACTCACCTGGAAGTTATCATCCTCATTTCAAAGGAATGATAATGTCATTAGAGTAGACATTCTAAATGAATTGTTGCATCATTATATTTTAGGGCCTTTCCATTAAAAGAAATTGTTTTAATTTTGCTTTATATATCCGTCTACTTGTAATACGGGTTAGCACGAGCGCTACAACCTTTCATTACAATATTTTTTTGCACAATACACAATAATTTTATGAAGTTGGACAATAAAAGCAGGCAGAGAAAAACGATTACAGACTTAAAATATACGATTTAGATTTAACTTGCATTAAAAAAAAATGGTGTTGTTACAACCTTCGTCATGTATATTTGTACTATTCGCATTTCTTTGAAATTGGAATGTTCACTACCTTTTTCATTTTAATTTCTCTTACCAATATCACTGCGAATTGTTTCTACAACCTTCCATTACAGTATTCTTATACAGTCAGTGCCAAAATTTGTATCCAGTCGTAAAATATCTTTTCCGAATAACTTTGGAATGCATTGACCGATTTGAGTACAGTTTCTTGTAACTTACAGACAATAATATTCTCTTTACGTTACATGAAACCGTACTTAAATCGGTCAATCCATTTCAAAATTATTTGGAGAAGAAATTTTACGACAGGATACAAACTTTTGGTGCTGACTGTACTATAAACACTTCTCTTTATAAACTGTGTTTTCATTACAATTTAACTTATACAACGAGAGACCGCTCTAAGTTCTTACCATTATCATACTTGTGATCCTTTTTTTTAGTATGAAAAATGTTTTGTTTATTTAGTGGTTATGACAAACTTTATAGGAAAGATAGAGGTAAATATGCTGTATAAATATTTACTGTATTTATTTCAATTGAGTTTAAAGAGAAAACTGCTGGTACTGAGAAACATGTTCTCTGTAAATTTGTCAATATAACTTACAAAATGGTTCGCTACAGAACAATGGAAAAATTTCACAAGCACATCAGTTTTCAATATTAAGTTCTTATTGAAATGATATGCCAGTAAACATATGTTTTTAGTGTAAAACAGACTGTTTGATCTTAATTGATCTCGATTCAAGTTTTCATTTCTCGAGTTCACTGTCTAGTACGGAAATACTCTATATTTTTTTTTCAACTCCGCGCTTCCCGACATTGGAGCTTTCCGACATATAATTAATAATATACGACATATACGAATTGCAATGACGAATAAACAGAGTAGTATTACGCGTAAGATAAAAATGGCGTCGAGTGCTTGTTGGTCAGAGTTTTAGCTTTCTATTACCTATTTTAAAAATTTTAAGGTCTACAAGACTGAAATTTAAAAACAAATATAACAATTGAAAACAACAATTGAATACAATTATAGTTGTTAACTGATGGAATGAAAGGAAATTTAAATTCGAGTAACTTGATATCTGGTTTTGAACTCAGACTATTCAAATGGCGAGGCTAAGATATGACAATTGCGTTTACCAAGTAAGACTGTCGGTAGTTTGAAGTAGATATCAGTAATTTAACGAGGTAATATTGACCGATCTAGCAATTTAGTTTTCAACAATCGTAGTAAATATTCAAGGTACACCAGGTAAACAAAAGAGAAAGATAAAAAAGGAGGTTCCGGTCGAGACAACAAAAAATATTTCAGATGAAGTGTTGCGTGCAGGATTGAAAGAAGAAGCAACAGAAAAAAAACTAGCTTGGTTTTTTAACTCTCCCCTTGTCGGAGTCCCCCTTCCACATCTACACCTTGAATCCTTCCGCCCCAAGCGCTCCTTCCATCAAGGAATCGCATAATGAACGGGCTGGTGGCCTTGAAGCAGGAAGCATCATCTTTAGTCCTTTTGAGAAAGAGGACGGGGAAGGAGTTGGATGACTTCTGGTTGCTTCTTGCTACCTGGACACTTTGCTTACATGCTGAGCTGAGCCTAGTGCTATGGGTCAGTGAACTGACCGTTAGACCAAAGAATAATGATTTTAAATTATAAATTTACAAACACTGATGAATTCAGCAATTTATTGTTAATGATTGTTATGTATGTAGCTTATTTCCTAAGCTTCCTCATTCTTGGCCTTTATTTTGATCCGAAAACGCTGGTAATCGTTATGGTTAATTGCTGTCTGTGTCATGAAGGAGCCAAATGTATTGCTGGCTTATGGAAATAAGTTGGCAATAAGAACAAACCATTTTAATTTTCTCGCTACTAAGCTACAAGATCTCTGGTTCGGAAGGTCAGCAATGTTGATTAGATTTACATTGTATTGTTATCTCAACATTCCCCCCCTTAATTCTACCAAAAAATGTACTTAAATGTGGGGCGTAAAGATGTTCTCCGTATGAGGTATCACAACATCAAGGTGTGCAGAAGGTACAAACGCATTGCCGAATTGATTTTATTTGCAGGCACTAAGAAGGAAACATGAAACTGAGTCCCACTGATTTGTAAGCTTCATATTACCATACACGCATTGCTTATCTGTGGTTTTACCAGCGTTGGTACGAATACGTATGCAGTAAGTACTTGTAGTACATATTGTTTCATGATGCATCTAAGATAGTATGTTGAAGAATATAAACACAATTTTGCTTATCTTTTTTATGGTTAATGTGTTTCTTTCCTTATTAATAGTATCGTTCTATTATTTCAGTATCTAAATTATCAATCCTTCAATGTCTGCAATTCAGTACTCAGAAGATTGCATCAGAGATAAATTTGATAGCTTAACAGTTGACCACATATTTACAAATGTTGGGGGGCTCTAAGCACTAATTTCTATCTAGTCAGATTCGAAACAATCTTATCAGCCATTGCTTCACGTACCAAGTGTTTATTTTACACCAAACATGCAATTTTCCTTTTATTTTCACATCATATTGCTTTCTTCTGCACCATGTACTATTTCAAAAATTGCTTTCGTTGATTTGATACAACCTTTATATTGGACTAAACAATACAATGACGCACTCGTATATCATCAGAAAAATGTCTTATCTAAGCTTGAAAGCAGATGAAACAGAAATGGAAAATATTTTTAAATGGGAGCTTCAAAGAAATTAGCTGCTGATATTCATGTTCTGCATGTCACGAAGAATACATAGATTTGAACAAAGTAGTTTAAAGCGACATTTGATCTACTCGAGTTCTCCCGTGCTATTAACAGGTTTACTTATTTCATCTATAAAACTACATAATTTAGTTCAGTTACCTTTCTACACGTTCATTGAAGTTTCCAGTATTTCTCCAGGAATCTTCTCGAACTGATGTGTTCTTTACCATTCTAGATTACGAGAGCTTCACTGGAAGATTTTATTGAAGTCGCTTCTAAATATTGGAATCCCCTGGTGTGTTTTTTATCAAATAATAATTATGGCCCCCTTTTTATCATTTGGTAATTATTGTTGAGTAAACCAATGTAATATTTTTTAAATATGTAGTTTGTTCTTTCGTAGGAAACTTAAAAATATGTAACATATTTTTACTGTCAGAGAAGTCTTCCTTTCTAAGTTCGGGGGCAGCTTTGTAAAATATAATATATGATGCAATCCTTGGTTACAGTTTGTTTCTATAGAAATTATTCTAACATGAAAATGTTCAAACTTTATAACAATAAGAACGTTTTTTAAGGATGCATATTGTATACAGAAGAAAAGACACTCGAACAAGGGCTTTCGAAAAGAGAGGGGGGAGGGGGAACACAAGTAGAAAGATAAAAGAGAGAGGGGAAGAGAGAATAAGTTTAGTACATTGACTTACTCCTTTGATTGGGCATTTTATTTTGAGCAAAATTCCGCTTTCTGTCTCGAATAGTATAGTGCAGAAGGATAAGAATAAAGATATGATAGTTTAATACTGAAATAAATAAAATAGAAAACGGCAGCTTTCTGTTTACAATCAAATTTCATCCACGTTCAATGATCAGCATTTATAGCTACTGTATCGTAACAAACATATATTCTCAAATTCAAGAAGTCCTAGTTCAATGACTGGTGGGACAATTAAAATCTACATATCTTAGATTCAGAACTAAGCGACTTGCTATTTAATTTGGTATCAATATTGATCGTTAAAGGCGTCGAAGCACAAAGATTACTATAGAATGATACTTTTGTATCTTATTTACTTTCGACAGATGCATTCACGATTGTTATAATTTGTTCACCGTTGTAAATTAGACCGTCTTAAGTTTGGTGAACAATTCATCCAAGACTTAGAGCTACTTTTCATCATCACCGTTAATTAATTCGATGGTTTGGTTTATGTTCTCTGACTGACTTTCTAGTTTTTCAGTTTCTGTTTTTTGTTATGGTAGAGAAATCATTGCTGAAACATTATTGAGGGTTTTATGTAGTAAATTAGAAACAATGCAGACAACATAGAGAGAGAAAAAGTAATAATTCTTCAAAGATTCAAAAAGCACGATTTGGGAAAGGATTTATTAGCCCAGAAGCTGAAAACACTTTGTAACGCACTCATCCCCATGCAAAGAGTTACGAAAGAAAAATGAAAATGTATCGCTGCAGACAGTCGTAGTTAAAATGAGGTTATAGTTTTCGTTAAAAAAAAAAAAAAAAAAGAACCTCAAACGAGTAAGAACGAGGATTAATTAATGTAAATGTGGCAAGCATGATTTTTCTGTCATATTCATGAACATGCTTATTGTGCTAACAAGGTTTCTCTCTGTACGGTTAATTAGTTCCCAAGATGTGGGTGACAAATAACACTGCACCACTCAAGCACTTTTGTGGTGTGCCTTCTGAAGTCTTTATTATTTTCCATTCCTTTTTCTTATCTCTGTGTAAATAGGGAAAAGAAAGAGGTGTTACAGAAGGCAAGTAAACGAAAACCATAAACATGTTAGTGTGATGGAAGCTATGCCATTACGCTTCTTTTCGAAGACAGAATGATTGACTGAGAAAACAAGAATTTTGAGGTAGCAGACAGGTTTACTGAGGAACTTTAAGTAGAGCATATTTTTATATAATTCTGTAGTCATACACATTGTTCAATTCATAAGCTGCAACTGTAAGTTTAATGTATAAGGATTATTCAATTTAGAAATAGAAACTATTTAGTTATTTTGAACATCGGGTTGTGTTGCTCTCAAGTTTGGATTGCATGCCGTCTCTAGACAACACAATTTCTAATAAAATAGATGGACAATAAACGGACCAAACGTTCGACACGGGAAAGAACTATATCAGGATGATAGGTCGTGCGATTTAGGAGTGAAATTTTTACTCCAATTCTCGTTACTTGTGGACATATATTTACCATTGAAACATAGATTATAAATTTAGTTATATTAAACTCCTGTGACATAGTATTGAAGGTGGTCTACTGTTTAGATCAGCACTGTGGAGTTGGTGGAGCTTTGAGTCCAGCTTCTAGCAGTTGGTTGGTATGACTAAAGCTTTCCAGGACGTATTTCAGCCTTACCAGACAAATGCGGAAACAGTACCTAGTGCAGAGACCCTGGCCGCTATCTATTCCGTTTCTTTACTCAGAAAATGTGATCGCCAAGGGATGTCATACATAATATTTGTGAGAGCATATATATCTGTACAGTCAATTGATGTAAATTATGATAAACAATTATTTCTACATTATACGAGCCAGTTCTATCTGTTTGATAATTTTTAGATTCCAAAAGTAAACAAGCTATAACAGAATAAGTCTTCCTACTTTTACTCTTCGATTCGTTTACATAAATGCAACAAAAGGATATCAATGGAAGCGTTCTTAGTATACACACGTTGTAGGCGAACAAAACTGAGGCGTAGATTAAAGCTTGCAATTAATATAAACCTTGCCCAATCCAGCCCCGTGAACTAGTCATGAAAGTCGCTTACGGTTCAAATATATTTTACGATAGCTATCCTGACTGAAACCTTTGGCATCACACAACGCAAATGTCTGGATAGTACTTATTAATGGAGCCAAGGCTTCTACTTTTCCTTTAGTTCTCTCACGAACAGTGTAAGAAAGTTGAGGTAAAGACTGCTGTAGAGTTAGATGGTACAGAATTCCGAAAACAAAAAAAAACAAAAAACAACAATTCATGTATCTGCTAAATTAATCCATGTATAGGGCAATAATTAAGCATAAAATTTTATAATGACTTTGCATAGCTATACAAATTTCTAACTCAGAATTTGAAAATAACAAAAGTCAATTAAATTGACTCAACCTGGCACTTTTTTTACTGCAAGAGGTTTAATGAACACTTACTTTCACAAAAAAGTTATCCCTGGGTGCACGACAATTCCTATGAAGACAAGAAACTTGATTTTGCGGTGAAAGGTATTCATTCGTACTGACCTATGTTTACATTATAAGTAAATAAGATGATTTTCATTCTCCGTTAAGTGGGTCGTCTGCACAACTCTTTTTTGGAGAAAATGTCAAGGGGCGGGGGAGGAGGTAGTAGTGACGGTGGTAGTAGAGATTGTTGGAACAAGAACTTGATTTGGACTCTGTAAACTTTCATTCAAGATCAACGTCTTGTAGAGTCATAGTGGACAGGCGGGTGTTCTGAATGTCGATGAAGGCAATGTTGCTTGAATGTTGGTCAAACACGCGAATTGCACTCTTTATGTAGTTCATTGACCAATGTTCGGGTTTTTTCTTTTCCTTCAGGAGAGATTGAGAGAAAAAAAAGTTTCATTCTCCGTAGCAATAGCAGGTGTCTTGGCTTCCAACAAGTTTCTCGTAGTGTCGTCAACGATTAAAATGGGAGAAAACAGTTTGGATATCTTCATTATCACTTTCCAATTCTTCACCCTTCCTTTCTTTTTCAAGAAGAAAATATTAACGACAGAATGTATTTCTGTAAGATTATATCATGTATATTTTTGAGATTGCACAGTCTTCTAAGTGCATTGCTTATAACTCAAATATATAACTTACATCAATTGAAACTTTATACTTCTGACCTTGACAGTATTTTAAAGTCATATAATAAAGTCTCTATCGATACAAGAAGGAATGGAGAAAGGAAGCTACTCTTGTTTTTATTCAAAGTACAATACGTCATCCGTTTGGAGTGACTAAGGGAATATGGAAAATGAAGCCAGAATACCCGACCTTGAGGTTTGAACTTAGGTTCTCATGAATTTGAGATGAGAAATCTTCTACTGAGCCAGGGCGCTCGATTTATTTAATCTATTATACATATTATAATGTAGATATAGTCTATTTTAATTTTCTTTTGGAAAAGAAGTGAACGCCTAATAAATTTCATGTTCTACTGTATAATACACTTGATCTATAAACGGCTATTACCACGTACATTTCAGAAAGAGTTATTGGCACTTTATACGAAATAATTATAGCATATTACTCAGGACAACCAGTTTTAGTGCATTTGTCAATTTTAAATTATAGTTTTTGCGCATAAAATATGTATCAGTACACTAAATGTGCATATATTATGTACTAAAAACGTGCTAAAACTGGCACATATTGTGAACTTTATGTGTATTTTAGGTGTACTGTGATTTTCAGTGAATGTGCACTTCGATAAATATGAACTTAATGTGTGGAAAATATGCACTAAGGATAGGAAGCCAATACAAAGACACATTGAGCACAGAAAAACTCACAATTTTTCAGTAGGTTTACATAAAGTTCATATGTGTTCATATAACGTTCATTTTTGTAACGTTTTTGTGTGCTTTTTTGTGCCAGGAGATTTTCAGTGTAGTATAGCTAAATTGCAGTAAATTTTGAGGTAAGGGAAGATATCGAAAATAAATATTTTTTCTGTGGATAAAATTTCCCCTCCTTCTTATTAAAAGTTAAAGCTAATTTTGAGAACGAAGATGGTTTAACTGGATGAGTACAGAGTCTGAAGAAAGTAGACTGGAAAAAATAACGAAAATATGAGTAAATACTAAAAAATAGTACCAGAAATTTCCCCAATGGGATTAATGAGATACCTAGAGAAGAAATTTCTGCGAAGTAGACTATCGAGGTTTCCCAAATTCGAAACGGTTTTGCCCCTCCATTCTTTTCATGGACTGCAAAAAGAAACTTCCGTTCTTTAATGCCTTTTTCTTTCCAAACTTTTAGCTTCCAGTTATTATGAAACATCGTTCTTTGATGAAATTCTAGAATCTTTTTTTCTTTTCTATTGCTTTTCTTCTATTTCAAATATTACTTAAACTAATATTCAACCATAGATTTTTCTGTTATAATTATGAAGAAAAATCCAAAAGCGGGTGTTTGATTGGAAAACGAAAACTGGAGTTTGAAGAAAAAACGGTAAACGAGAATTTTGAAAGAAAATGAAAACCGTTGTTTAGAAAGCAGAAAAGTAAAACAGTTTCTCTAACGATAAAATTAAAAGCGAATTTTCGAAAGAAGAAAGAAAACCAACAATTAGAATGAAATAACGAAACCAGTTATTTTAAATATCGGTGTTTCGATTTGTTTTTCTAATCTGCCTCAGGTTAAACAGGTTTAGTCCATCTAGTGTCTGCATGTGTAGTACATTGACTATCCATCACCCTACCACTGTATCATGCTATTTGAACTTATCGAATAACACTTGAATCATCGTGTAAAATAACCACATCTCATGGTCACAACAAATAAATTAGTTTCTGTTCATTACAAGTTATCGAACCATGTCCACCCACCGACAAGAGACCGAGAAGCAAACGTTTATGGACGTAGTTGCAGAAAAAAAAGTATCGGCGGAAGCGTTGACATACGCACCACTTACTTGTACGAATACAGATGCATGCTAATTTGACTAACAAATAATGTTTACTTGGTTATAGGAATGTACGTACCTACAGTACGAGTAGTTTGCATATGTAAACATTGCTCATTATACATACTTGGTTACCTTCTGCAATATTTTATAACACATTAAACTAATGGAAAATCAACAAGACAGGAAAAATGTCCCCTCTTTTTATTTATTTTTAATTGAAGGCGCCACAAAAAGAATAGAAATTGCTCAAGTAAAGTAAAATTGAATCTAGTCAAACTTTTTGGGACAAAAGTTTTCTTATTATTTAGAAGGAGGGAGTATTAATTTGCTTTCTTTGTGTACATAAGCTAAACTTTCCTTTTGCTTTTGAGTTGTGCTTTGAATGTTAGTGCCTCCATACAAAGACAGACAGTCACTGAGTGTTTCGTTGTTTCTCTTATTGCTGGAAACATCAACAAAAGCAATTCATGTTGCAGCATCAAAATATACAAAGCTACTCACACTTCAGTGGTTGTCATAACAACCAGAAGCATATATAACGTTGTCATATAAACTTTCTTGTTTGATTTTTTTTTAAATTAAGTCTATATTTTCCACTTTCCTATTCACAATGTTTAGTTTTTTTTTTGTTTTTTTTTTGCAATGCGTGGTGATAATCTAATCTTTCAATTATATTTTATAAGTACTATTGCCATTTCTTTTATCTATTAGACGTAATAAGAAATAATAAAGATTTTTTTAAGGTCGCAATTTCTAAACTAACTGATCCTTTATGTCATACCACTACGAAAACACACTCCTTGCACCACACATTTTAATGTAATGAGTTAGCTACTGAATTATTAATTTTGTAAATTTTCCTGAAGAAACCTTGTTAAAACATATTACATTCTGTGATATACATTTGTAGAAGAGCACCAGGATTTAATTTTTTCCGCCAATCATCCTGTAATATGACCATAGAAAACTTCAGCGTTTGTTGAAGAGTAAAATATTTCCCAAATTTAAGTTACCTAAATAAAAAAAAAAAAAAGAAAGCTGATTTCAGAATTTGATTTTGCTTCTTATTAAAAAATAATTGGTTTTCGCTGAAAGAAGAGAATTTCCAGTAGTCTAAAACTTTGACGATAATAATACAATTATTCTATTCATGTTTCAGGTAATATCTTAAGTTAAATGAACTCCAGTTAATAAGTTCTGGATTTATACTTCCTTGTCAGAAGCATGCTAGGATGCGCAACGAAATGCAGAATCATTGATAGAGTTTCCACTACAATGCAAGACGATAAATAAACTTATCACTAAACAATTAACTCGTACACAAGCAGAACTGCCGGCAGTAAACAACAAAAACTCAAGATAAGATCAAGTTAATGAATAGTGTATATATAAAGCGAAGTAGCAACATTGTATTAGGAAATGTTCTCGAAAACTCCCACTTAACAAGAAAAGGACAATACTAATTTAATCCAATTCCTTTGGTCCAGTTCTTGTAGTATTTCAGATAGGCGCTGGGGAAACAAGCAATCCTGAGTCCCACTGAGGACAATCGTAACTCTGAGGTTTTCGGGATAAGTTTCGTCACGCGAATGCCGGGATGGTACCTAAATAAGGACCTTGCCACTATTTGCCCATCTCTATTCCCGGAAGGAGTCATTTCTAAGATATGAGATGTGCTTAGGCCATAGCTGCTTGTTAAACCCAGAAATGAATATGTTAAACAAATCAAGATGATGACTAACCTTCTGATCTCTAAACCAATATGACGAACTTCATTTCTTTTCCTAGCATAAATAACATTTGTAGCCTACATTGATACATTTCTCGTATTTGTGACACTCTCGAAAAAAATAAAGCTTGTTGAGGCGAACAAGAGAATAAATCTAAACGTTCTCTTTCTATTGCTTGCAATTGTTGGCACGATTGTAAACATACTTAGGCACGCATAAATATTGATAAAGTTTCCCCAACAGTTTTTCAAGGTGTAAAGAACAATTAAATTAGCATCAATGATATGCGCAAACTAAAGCTATTTTTGCAGATATCTCAAACTAGACGGCTTAAACTTGTATGATTCTTCCATTCACCAACTCAGTTGTATGTAGGTGATCACAACGACTGTTAAATTATATCCTTTCGATTTGTTGTATCAGAGGCAACGGAAATCAAATTGCTAATGTTGCTTCTGCACGTGCCAATAACGCGAATAAAAAAGATAGAAAAAGTATAGAAGCTACACACACACACACACACACAAATAAAATCATAAGATCAAAATGCCTCCCAAGGCTACTTAACAGAGGAAGGAGAGGGGAATTTACTATGTTAGTGTAATTGTTCCATAGAAAGACTCAGACAGGATATTTGAATTTAATCTTGGAAACGAACTCCTGGTTGTCATCTTAATGTAGGTCAATGCAGTTAAAGGTAGTTAATTATCATTACTGGTTTTAGCCTCTGCTATTTTTGTTTCTTACTTTTTTCTTTCATTACCGGATAGTCTTCTTCCCTATCTTCAAATATCTTTGTTCATACAAAGTACGTAGAAAAGATCAAGTTGCTATTCCACACCACCTGTACGTATTTTTTATTACCTTCTTAAAGTCAATGCTCCTCTATTAGTTCTTTCTATGATTTAACATGATGTTTGTTCAAAATGAAATCTGACGTTACGATTGTCTTTACTAATAGATACGAAGGAGCGATGAACAAAGAATTAACAGAGCAAAGAAATGTAGATCAGGAAGATGATACATAAATTTCCGTCCATACCTAAAAATAAAGGACCACTACTTTTGCAATTATTTGATCACGACCAATTCGAAAAAAAGTTATGAAGCTCTAAAATGTAACACTATTTTTTGAATTGAAAGTTTATTGTATAAAAGAGCAACAGTAGTAAATTATTTTATTTTTGAAGAGAGCAAGAAATTCCAAATTCTTTTCCAAATTCCATGATTTTAGCTTAAATTCACCACATTTCTGCTATAATATGTTTACCTGTATGAACAGATTATATCAGAAATGCAGTGAATATCAACCAAAATGGAATTTGGAAAGGCTTCTTCTTGCTCTTTTCAAAAATAAAAGAATTGACTACTGTTGTTTCTTGGTAGATTTCGGAGTAAAATCTACCTATTGCGATCGGTACGATCTCTCTCTCTCTCTATCTATCTATATCTTTTTTTATATTAACACGCTAGTGGCCATAATTTTGATGATATTTGAATCAAATTTTAAAATGTTATTTCTAGGCTTAATAGCTCGGTTAAGTTCGATAATGAGCAAAATCGGTCGCCATCTTGGATCCAAAGTGGCCGCCGAACCCATTGTTGTATAGAATACACAGCCTAAACTGCTGGGGATATTAAAATCAAATTTGGCATAAAGGTACAACATCACTGTTTGATTATGAAAATGTTACCTAATGAATTCAAAGACGCCATCTTGGATGCAAAATGGCGGACCTACAAAACATTTTCCACACCGTTTGAACTAGAAAAACTAAATTTGGCATAAAGGTGCGTTATGACGAGTAGTTTAGGGAAATATTACAACATTTGGGAATAGTCGTCTTCTTGGATCCAAAAATGGCCGCCCAAAATCCCATTTTGCTCACCGTTTGAGCTGGATAAATGAAATTTTACCTGAAGGTGTACCATCACAAGTAGGTCACGACAATATAAGAAAACTTTCCAAAAGTCGTCAACTTGGATCCAAAATGGCCACCCAAAATCCCATTTTGCTCACCGTTTGAGCTGGATAAATGAAATTTTACCTGAAGGTGTACCATCACAAGTAGGTCACGACAATATAAGAAAACTTTCCAAAAGTCGTCAACTTGGATCCAAAATGGCCACCCAAAAAACCCAATTTCCAAATCATTGAAAGTAGAGAAACGATTTATTTTTTTTGAAGGTGTATGAGCAAGAGTAGGTTACAATAAATGGGGCAAACCTCCCCTTTTGGGGCGCAGCCAGTCGTGGGAGGGTGCAGATGGACACCATCTTGGTGAAGTGCTGCAGTGAAATTTTCGTTAAGATAAAGGAGGCGCATCCTCTCAAAAGCACTGAAGTTGGGGCGAACCCCCTACGGGGATCTGGGGGCAGCGCTCCCAGCGAAACAAAACGAGTATATATATATATACGTCTTATGGGGTATCGTTGAACAGCTCTTTATGAATAATCTACAAATCAATAAATAGTTTCTCGACAGCTCTCATATAAGGCGAGATTTGAATTTTTGAAAATAAAAAAAAACTTCGAGATCTACCTCAGCCTGTAGGCCTACCGAAAGTGATTTTTTCTATATAGAAAACATAATTCATCTTACACCTTTACATTTCAGTCCGCAGACAACAATAAACATGACAAAATTTAAGTTTCTTTATTAAGAAGGAAAATGACCACTTTTTGCTGCCTAACGATACAGCTTGAACTGGAGTTTCAGTCGCGGTGTGTAAGCGAACTAGTGCGTTGCTATTGTGATTGATGCGTCGATATCATGATTTAAAAAAAAATCAAACTTTAGCAATCCTTGAATTCATATTTTGTAAAACAGCGTAATTCTATCTTATGATATATATTTTTTAAAATATTAAGATTCTAATTCCATTCATACATTTTTTCTTTTGTATTACGCTAGGTTGACACTATAGAATACAAAAGTACCATTAACTTCATACCCGACAACCGGAAATTTTACTTTTTCATGAACACATTTATTGGTTGCAAATATAGGTTCTAATGATTAGGAAGTACAGAAGATAAAAAAAGGAACAAGAAGACCAATAC
The DNA here is from genome assembly GCA_022664845.1 of Lepisma saccharinum. Taxonomy (NCBI): domain Eukaryota; kingdom Metazoa; phylum Arthropoda; class Insecta; order Zygentoma; family Lepismatidae; genus Lepisma; species Lepisma saccharinum. The sequence goes on along the minus strand of JAGDQP010014089.1, from coordinate 8,491 downwards.
TAAAAGTGATAGTGAAGAACAACGAAACTAGCTAGAACATTCTTTTCACAGAAAAGACTATTGAAGGATGCAATTAATAAAGAGAAAAGAGGAAGATAAAGGATTGCGCAAGCGCAATTGGCAGCTCTCTAATGCTGCTGCTGCTACTGATTGAGTATTAGCAAACAGTAATGACAATAAACAGCGATGCTCAGTAAATTTGTAGACCATTTATATCTGATGAAAACAAAAGGATTTATATAAGATTTCTAAAAGAAAAAACTATTTCATACCACTTTAATATTCTAATAGAGTATTAACGAATTTAATTATAAACTTATCAGTACCGATCATGGCAAACGTAATTCAAAGCAAATGATTGTTTAAATTTAAGAAAATTATTACTTCTTTATAATTTTTTATATAGTATATTATTGGCAAAATATACGAGGGAGTACCCAAAAGAAACCGGAATTTTGTAATAAAATTGCGTGTATTTATTTTGGGGTCCTACAACTTGAATCGCTTTCACAGTACTGTCTATTTGATTAAAATCACCGGTGTAAATGTGTTTTTCATTTTCAAAGCAGTCGTGAAACTCTTTCCAAGTGATACCTTTCAATGGGTCCCTTGAATTTTTCTTCACCTCTTCCATATCTGCATAAAGTTTTCTTTTCAGGATTATTTTCATTCAGGGCAATAAAACAAAGTCACTCGGAGCAAGTTCGAGTGAATATGGTGGGTGCAAAAGCTGGATCATATTGTTTTCGGTTAAACATTGTTTCACAATCAAGGTTTTGTCTGCTGCTGAGGCACGAATTTTCCAGCAACTCTTTTCATTTGCATTTTCTTGCTAGAAGTCCATTGGTAGGAACTCCGGGGCCCACCAAATAAATCAACAAGTTCGTCAGTGGTTCTGGGACGATCTTCCATAATCGATTCACCAGTTCTGGCGATGTTTTCATTCGTTCGGGAGGTCAAGGGTCGCCCTGAGGTTGGTCTTCAAGTGGCCTCGAAGCGAAAAAAAACTCGTAAATTTTCGTTTTTCCCAGAGTAGCTTCCTTGTAAGCCGTTTCAAGCGTTACAGAATTTCAAACAGAAAACAGAATTTCAGCCTCAAACAGAAAACAGAATTTCATAGCCTCACGCGTTGTTTCCAGTTTTCAGTCATCACAAAAATCGCCGAACAAGCGCAAGGCGCTCAAGAAAAATATTTATTACGTGGCACCACGACTTCACTCGAACACGCTGGTCGGTAGACTGATGCAAAAGGATCCCAGCAAGAGGCATCTAGTGGCGGAAGCATGTAGTACAACGGATTCGGTCACCAGAGAACGATTCCGGTCTCTTTTGGGTCCCCCCTCGTATTTTGAAGACTAGATATTACTAAAGATTGAATAAGATTCCAAGTTAGTCTGTAAGTTATTGAAAGGAAATACTGAATATATCCATTCAAAATAATACATTGTAATCTTATAGAGTTGCAAGTCACTTTGTGTTCTTGAAATGAAATGGTAGTCAGTCACAGTTATTAACTGTGTTTTGTTTTAAGATGTTATTTACAGAGAACTGTCCCCGTTACAGAGAAGTTCTTACACTTCTCGACATTAATATGACTCGCTATCCACTTAAAACTATATGTCCCATCTTCATATCATGGAATGCAATGGTACATCACTATCGCATCATCTTAGCAAGGAACTTTGGGGAAGAAACCTTCCTACAAAGATAACACTCATCATTAGTTTCGTCACTATCACTGACAGAGGATAGATTCACAGGAAATACATGCTGTTGTATACTTTTCTTACATGTATATCCATAGCGACAGGTTTTTCTTTAAAACAAGTTAACCCTTTTCTTTCGACTTGATTTTACTTTTTCCGTTTTGTCTTAGCCGAGGATATGTCGGTCTTCCTTAATATTGTCTATAAATCTTCTTCCTCTTCGTCCTTCACATTTAACCATACTCAATCGCATCTTTGCGTACACAAAATATCTTTTTTGTCTTCTTCACTATCTTCAATATTGCTTTCCTTTCGTTTATTTTCTCTAATACATAATATTATATAAATTTCAAACCGAGCCAATTTCTCCATTCTCCTTCAAGTCAACATTTCAAAAGCTACAAATCTTGGTTCTAACACAATACTTCACACATTTTTCTTCGCTCTTCATTGATTGCTTTACAAAAAGAATACCTCTTTTGCCGTTGTTATTCTTTCCATATTTAGAAAACACAAACATGATAAAGATTAACATTTTGTATTTCGAGTTCAATCTATACCCGGAAAGTAAAAACATTCTTAGAAAAATTGCTTTCGTTATGGCGCAAGCTTGAAATGATTGGACGCTATTCTCAAAATTGGCAATGAGGAAGGGGTGTGGGTTCCAGTTCCGCTTACTCTGGCCATCCTGAGCTTTTCCAGAATTTTCCTAACCTTTACCAGGAGAATACCAGAATGTTACTTTCTACAGAGGCATTATTAGCTGCTAATTTTCCCTTCGTTTCCCTAGACGATTGCTTTCTCAGGTAAGCAATGCCTTCAACTTGTGAGGGTTCTATAGGTCGTACCGCCACTTCAATCCATAATTGTAAATTAAAATGAAATAAACGTTGACAACAGCAGAAAGTCAGGAAATCTCAGGTAAAACGGGATTATCTTATTATTTAGATGAACTCGAACACTAGAAGCTTGCGTAATTGTTATGAGAGTAACTGACAATCCACAGTGAAACTATCTTGCAACTTACTTAACGATAAAAGAGTTTCCCAGAAAAGACATTAACGCCGCTTCAAATACAAATCTTTGCTTAACGGAGCATAAACAATTATTGTTATAAGTAGCTTAAAGATGAATTAGCGTTTCTTGTGTGAGAGAATTCTTGTCAGTATAATTTTATACTAAGCAGTTGTATACACCATTTTCTTACCTCGATACTATCTTAACGCATGGTATGTTGACGAACTCTAGAAATGTTAGTTACGCTAATAATCAAGAAAATAAAGAATAAGTGAAACGATATTGAAATACACAGTTGTGAAATACTGTAAACAGGCTGAAGTAATAAATGTCATATTCATTGGTGTTTTTTATTTTATATGCTGCTCATATTGTGCTTTGTTGAAGTACAAGTGAAGTGCCAGTAGTTTTAAACTGATTAACAAGCGTACCTACATTCTATTTACATAACCAATTAATAGCATTTCTATTATTTTGATTTTTGGTCGTTGAGTAAGTGGGAGAACCGAAATGTAATTATAATAATTTATATTTCTTTCAGGACGAAAGAAAAGAAGTGCCTCAAATCATAAGGAAATATCGAGGCTCAGGATACCAGGCATATTTGAACTACAAGGCTAAAGCTTAATGAATTACTTTGTTCGATATATATTTAATATGCTTTTACAGTCTGTTATTTCATTCACAGAATGTCTGAGATTTGACGTCCGCTGGTAAGCAAGAAATGGATGAAGAATATATAGGCTCCTAATTTTAAAAGGAGCTCGTCAATGAGATCATATCAAAATCTACTCTAAAATTTTGCTGGAAGAATCTACGTCCTCTAGAGAGGTAATATACAAAACCTTAGCTGCCCATATTGACTACAAGGTACTGAAGTGTAGGGGTTGGATGATACAAGGATAGGGGCTTCAGTGGTTACGCCTGCGGATTCCGGAACGAAATTGGTGAGGCAATCAGTTCGAGTCCTGATTGCAGGCCATTCTGACTTAGACATTCCAGGATTTACATAAGTTTTCTGAGGCAGCGGTTCCTTAATTAGGGCTCTAGCCACTATACCCTCCCAACCCTTGCTTCCGGAGGACTGCTTACCAAAGGAGTAATTTCTCAAATATGAGAAGATTAGGCCAGAGCTACCTGTTTCGCCTATACAAAATAAATGAAACAATGGGAATTGCCTTCTAGTGGAATGCTTTATATATTCTTCTGAGCGCGAGTTTAATTTGTTAGCAACTCTTGTTTTCTAGGGTAATGATGGAATTAAAAACAAACACATGTAGCTACACATATTTACTTAATTACGCGGAGGACGTACCTCGATTAAAACTTTTTTTGGTTGGACTGGTAAAGGTTATAGCCAGAATTATCATCAAGATATTCGCCTGACGAAATCTCATTTAGAATGGCCGGCAGCAGAATTTGAATCTAAGTACCTCTCTAGTGCAGATATCAACATATTCGACTTTTAACAACGATAGCCACAGGGATCAACATAATACACAGAAAAGTAAAACTATGAACATTATTTGAATGTCTACATTTTTAAACTGCAGTTCTTTCTGAAAGACGAACTAAATTTCTTTTATATCTCTCTTTCGCTCTTTCTCTGCTCTGTAGATAGCATACATTACGATGGGAAATACTATTATTAGCAGATATAATTGATAAATGTAAGTGTAATTCATTTATTAAAGCTATAGATTGAGAAACAATCTGTAAAGTAGTTGTAGTGACGTAGACAAAGAGTTCAATAGCCCCAAATTATGCAGATTCATTGAAAAGTCATAGGAGATGGAAAAACAATAATAACATTCCATAATATAACTTTAAAATATCGAACAACTCGACTTCATAAAATGAAACACGGTATTGTGTAGTAGGATACTTTACATGTAACCGGAATAAATCTGGAACCAAACTACGGGTAGTAATGCTTATATCTGTTTACTAATTTTTCTTCTTATTCTACTAACCTATCTCTTAAAAATTGAAGTTCACAGTGGCTCCCTTCTCTTTGCTTAAAGGTAGATTAAAGATTGAACAGAGGATATTGTAAGTTATCCATTAGGTAAAAGAAATAACCAACATTTCTAAATTGTTAAGATTGAAACTGCTGCCGTTATCATAGAGTTTGAGGAAATCAACTTTGGATCACATTTCACAACTTGTACAGTTCTGAGTTCCAGCTCTCCCAGAGGCGTGGATGTACGTTATCAGTTAATTGACTCTTCATCGGCCAAATACAATTACAGCCTCTATAGTTGGTCCCGTAAGTTCTGGAATAGATCAAAATTTACTCCGTTGATGACATAAATTCAAGAAAATCAAGGATTCTGATCACACTGGTGATTTAAACAAGTAATGTACGAAAAGTACAGTAAAATTGCCACTTCTTTTGATGTTTATTGAAGAGGCAAATGAAAAAGTCTGTAACACTGGGCTTATCGCGATATATTGTACACGAAGTGTTTTTAAAAGGTAATTCCAAAAACCTATGTGAACAAAAACGTTCAAAACAATCTTCAGGAATATAATAGGCTCCCCACACTTCTTGTATACATTATTTACACTTCCGTAACACAAAAAGGAGTTAAAGAGAATATCTGTAAAAACACTGTAAAATAAGTATATTATTTTATAGTGTATTGTAAAAAAAACTGCTAAAAGCTATTATCATAAAGTTTTACAGATATCACAGGCATCATATCTTAGAAAGCAAGAAAATTTGAAGATTCGATTACCATTAAAGTGGGTAATTTAAAGGAGGAATAGACAAAATCTATAACATCATATAATGAATGATATTTTTATTTGTTTTAGTTATATTAATAGAGTCCATGAAAAGTTTTTAAAATATTTTATTTCTCAAAATAAGTCAACATAGAGTGACCCACTGCTGAACGAATAGTTAGTACGCCCGCGGTTCAAGGACGTGGTTCCGGGTTCAACGCTTGGTGAGGGTGCAGTGAATGCAGAGATTCGAACCTACTTTAACAAAAAGATGTAGATCTCTTCCTTACAAGCTTAAAAGCTCATATAATACTTCACTAACAACTGAAAGTCAGCGTAGAATGTCTGGTTTCAAGCGAAGTATATGGAGGGTTAATCAGATCTTCTCTCTCTGTTTTCTTCAATACAATGAGCAGAGTATTGGAATGTGATATCAAATTACCATAAAATATGAAATGTGATAATTCTGATAAAATTACGGATAATTGAAATTTCCATAACTCTTAATCCCTACTTTCATTACAAAAATTGTTTCTTTGTTTGAAAACAATTGTTGCATTGTTTTAAAATAAAAGATTTGGTAACGTAATAAATGTTATAGAAACAGTGTGCAAGTTTTGATAGTGGTTTCAATAAAATGGTTCCTTTAAAAAGTGACAGTGATACCATTTTGCTAAAAGATGATGGTTTGTTTTGCAGAGACTTGAACGTAAGTATGAAAAGGTAGCTTCTGTTGAATAATGAATTTTCCTTTATAATAAAACTTAACTAGCTGTGGCAAAGAATGTGAAACCAAACAGTTTCAATAAAATTTCGACGCAAATTTTATTCTATTCTACAATGTTCGATAGAATGTTGATCTGTATAACGTTTACGAGGGGCACTTTTGAAAGCAATGTTCTAGTGACTTATTCTTTAAAGAGATTGGTGTGAATGAAATGATGAGATGATAAATTATTATTGCATGAATTTAAATCAATAATTTGTATAAACAATGTAACACAAATCTACTGACAGCATTTGTGACGATGTTCTGAGGTGAAAGCAAATAAAAGATTTTCAAAAGAATGAGTTCAAAACCGGTTAATCAAATTCAAATTTCTAAATTCGGAAACGAATTTTAAAATCCAGTTTCTGAGATAATTGGCCACGAAAGTGGAAATTTTGATAATTTTACGTTATAATAGTGAGTAAACGGAAGACGCTAGAAAGCAATAATTCAGTTTTCTGTTGTCACTTTCCCAAACAATTTAAAATTTGACAGTAAAGTGAATATTTCTATTTTTTACAGAATGGTGGGTTGCGTAGCAAACAGTCGGTTTGCCCAGATACTAGATCTTAAGCTATACAACAAAATGTAGTTAAAATATCTGAAAAAAATTTGATATAATTTAGATACTAAAGTCCAATTAAAAAAATAAAAAAAAAAAAATCCGTAATTGTATATTTCTCATATAAAGCACAATTTGGGAAAATATTTAACAAGTTTTCAATTTTTAGAGTAAATGTACAGGTTTAGGCTAAAGTAACAAAATGTTTAATTTAATAGCAACAGAAATACCTTTTGTGTAATCATAGTTTTATCTGAAGATTTCAAAATTTCGACCTACAAGGCCAACATTCTCGAAAAGAAAGCAATTTTGACCACATGTTTATCATGGTATTTTTTTTTCTGCTTGTTTTAGCCTTATTATATCCACAAAATTGTTAAAAGTCAAATTATGTTACATTTTTTAATATATTATAGACTAATTGACAAAATATTATTTAATCATTTAATATGCATTATCCCTTGTAAATGTGAAATAATCATTCCTTTTACACGCTAAACATCAATTATGAATTTTACGTATACTCAGTACGAGGTCAACCTTTTGCATTGACTTCTCTAGTTCAAAGTGTACTTTGTTTCGTTTTTCTTATGCTTTTGGGTTAAATTTAAGTAAAGTTTCTTCTCGATTAAGTAGTTATTAAAATAAATGTCTTGTGTTGCCTACCACTTACTGAGAACTAAGGAACTCTTAATTCGGTTCCGTTTTGCATTGATATCTAATTCGTTTACGTTTAATTTTTTGCCAAGTTAATGCAAACAACAAATTCTGATAAAGATATTAGTATTGAGAAACACATTTACGTGAGAAGTGTTTACTTTCAAAGTAGGTTGCTTTTGTTTCCAATACAATTTTATTTGACTAAAATGCATTTTGATCCGCATTATTGCAAGTTTCTTTTAAAAATATTCCTTATAAGGGAAACGATTCTGGTCATTTCATTAAATAACCAAATTGATTCTTGACTTCTATTTTGTTGACTTCAGAAATCTAAGATTTCTTTAGGGAACACGTCATTTCAAGTGTCGCATAACACTTCCACACTAATTAAAAACAAACTTTTATCAAATAATTGGATTTCTTCTCGTACATATTAGGATGGGATACAATTGAAATTGTATGTTTATTGCTTCTCGAACGGGAAACGAAAATCCAAGCTAGCCAGTTGAGTGACGCCGTGTTCAGTTCTATACCCCGGTTGTTTGAGAAGTTAGCACGCTTACTTTTTGTGCGTGTGGGCTCAAATCTTGCGGTGTTCCGTTGAACGGAGCGGAGCCTATTGTACCAAAAGCTGTAAGTCCTGTTCTTAGAATATCAAGACGATATTTAAGACTTTTAATAAAAAATTGAACGAAAAGCGTATATATTTCGCAGCTGGGGTGTACCAGGAACAAGAAGAAAATCTGAATGTACCAGGACGTTGTAGTAAATTCTTTTTCTTCAGGGCCACGATGCAAATCCTGGGATTATAACGTAAATCCATGTAAAGATGTTTCTTTGCCAAAGCCTTAAACACAGGCCAGAATCATGTTCTTGAATACAAAAATCGGTTACGATAAAGCATGTTTGTAAAGTTATAATTACGTAGTTTCTTTTACAATATAATTTTACATGATCGTGTTATTAGTGCTATGACAAAAATGATAGTTAACTGTATTTAACAGAAGTTCATTGTTTAACTGTTTCGAATTTGTTCTCTCATAGGCA
>JAGDQP010014088.1:0-46070 GCA_022664845.1 Lepisma saccharinum | reverse complement strand
CAATAGTTTGTAGTCACAACACTTTTGTATCACTTGGAAAAATATTTGAGTCTGTCTGTATGAGTCTGTATGTATGCACAAATAAAAAAGTTCCTTGTTAGTACAAATTAATTAATTTTATTTCCTATACAAATACCAGTCCTTGTGTATATTCAAAGTTGAAAGGAGTGAAGATCTTTGTTGGTACAAGTCCATGGATGCAATGTATCTTTCACCCATAAGATTAGGCGGATTCTGTCCTTACATTCGGAATCTGTCACCATTTTCTTGTAAGTCGTAAGAAATTTATGCAGTATATCAATAGAATCAGTGTGGGATTCAGTAAATTTCTGGTATATCTGATCACAAACCAAGGGAGTTGTTAATACATCAACCATGCGAAGTAGAGTAATTTCCTTGCTTAAGTCTACACACTCGTGGTCAAAGTCAAAGGAAATATCGTGAAAGCACTCATCACAAATTATACTAAAGCAGGGTGACCATTCTTCAAAACTTGACAGCACACAGTCGACGGCCACCTCGGCAAAAGTACACTCACAGCTAGCCATTGTTTCCTGATTCAGCTGCGGCAGACTAAGTCACAATCGGTTCGACATAACAATTTATTGACTTCATCAACCAATCAGATTATTTAGATTCAAATGACGTCATTACCTAGTATGGTAGTATTTGTTTGCTTAGGTCTTGTTACAACTCTACAAAAAAAATGCTATTTTATTCATAGAGACTACTGGAGCACGAGACGAGTGTATTAACACTTTTAAAAGTTTTGTAGTCATTAAGTATAGTTTTGGATACTCCTGCAGTCCCTATCCTGTGAGATATGCAACCTAACAATACTAGTAAGATACTTTGCTTTTGGAAAATGTAGTCTAACATCCGAACATATCAGACAATAAGAAAACTAGGTGATATCATTTTATTAAAATAATCCATGGTTGGCAACACTTAAAAGTTTGGTATAAGTTGGCAACTCTTGTTGTCGTTGTTGAATTACTATACAAATGGTAAAGAATAACTTATTAAATTATTTTAAGATGGAAACACTGTTAAGTGTAAGATGACAACACTGCTTGTTCAGCAATGCCAGCTGGCTGTGATATTCTCTCACAGAATCTTTCCCCACCTGTCTCCTACTCTTCCTGTTTCAAGTAAACATATGGTTGCAGGCTGTGAAAGCAAGGCATGGACTTCCGGTGTGCAGTGCTAGTTTTCTTAGTGTGTGTGTGTGTGTGTTTGTGTGTGTTTCTGATGGGGTTCTGCAAAAGTTGGCATATGCGGGGAATGTTCTTGCATCAGGCGATAACATCCATCGGTCAAGTCCCATAAACTTAGGAAATATTCTTTCATTATATTACCTAAGATTCTGCCAGGGAAAATATAAAAGTAAGTAATTATAATTTCCTATTAGCCATCTATTTGTCTTTATCTACATTACAAAACATTATATACAAATGCTCTACCCTGTTTAATTCAATAATATATTTAATACAAGTCAGCTACATGGTCTCAGGATAGTTTTATCAATCCGTGTCGTATAAAGAGAGTACATTGTAATTCTAAGATGTCAAACACTTGAATTGACACAACAAGCAGTCCAACAGACCTCATCTTCTTGCGATACTACGAGTAAATGTGGTTCCAAACAGTTCTTTCTTTTTTAGCTTTCATTTGATTTGATTCAAACCACTTCAAATATTGTTTGTCTTCATAACCATAACGTACATGCAAAATCGTAATATAATTATAAAAATACAACTGAAAGAGTAGATGATATCTAAAAATCATGTTCAAGCTACTTCAAAAGTGAGTTTTCTCATTATATATTGTTTCAAAGTAGTCCATATTATGTAAATCCACGCTTTTCGCCTTCAAATACTCATTCAACCTAGTTTTAATGCCAGTTTTCTTATTACATATTGAGTAAATGTGGTTCTTAGGACTTCACTTCATAAAACCAACTTAAAACAAAATGATCATCTGGTACTCAACTGTCAGAAAAATCAAATCAAAAATGTAAATAACTTCTCCATGTACCATGTAGTAGAGTAGTTTATTTGTAATAAAAACCTTTTACCTCTAATTTATTTTGGGTTTCATTTCATAAAATAAAAAGCAAACACCATATCCTTGTAGTATAGATTTATTATCATGCAAGTACAATTTTACAAATGAATTGTAGATATACCATCCATCAGTTTTGATGCTTGTATCTTTAACCAAAATTGTAGTTGCATACAATTACGCAGTGCGCATGCATACTCGTGCACTGGCTGGTGGTAATTACAACATGAAGTATTGAGTTTGAAACTTAATGCTCGTAAGGCAGGACATCCCTGATCTTCAACATTCACAATGTTTTCCATGTGGAATAGTTTCTGTAATAATGTCATCTTTTCACTACCTTTGCAATAAAAGACAGAACCCATTTCACAACATTGTGAAACAATATGCCGGATGCTGAATATAGTATATCCATTCGTAGTGTCCCAGTGTAATCCGTGCAAATTGCGAGTTAACCATTCGACTTGTCTCTGATATCCAACCGGTAAGTCATAACTTTCACAAGGTAATTTTACCATACAATGAAATAATAGAGTTGCATCACATGCAACTAGACAAAATTCACGCATAATGTATTCATTCGCCGAAATTTTGAATCCCTGAAAATCAAGAATGTACTGCCTTGTGCTTAGTAAACCAGAACTAATAGGATTTTATTGCTCAAGAATCAACGGTATTAACTGAGCAATACATTCTGGGTCTTTTATGAACTGATGACAAACTTTAAACAGCGTGTTTTTCCCAATATGAAAATGACCCTGTTGCTGAAAATGTTCATAATAGTCTTGAAAAATCTCCGAGTGATTAATATGAGTTTCGACATGTTGTGCGATTACTGTTCCTGTGTTCCATACATACATACACTCATGCACACTATGTAAATTACATTCACTACATTGAATTTGATTTTCTTTTAGATATGCACTTATAGTTTTCAAAATACACTTGTCCACTATATATTCGCCCTTACAATTCAAACACTGAGCCATAATTCACTACACCACAGGGTCTTCACGGGGAGCACGGTCCTTGGCACGGAGTAATGTTACCATTTCCCAGGGACACGTTCTTAGTATATGACGAATGCCCCAGTCAAAGTTTTCCTTCAGCGTAACTCCTGCTGGATGTTTCTCCAAATACAAGTGAAACAGTGTTTGTACAGTCCCTGGATCTTTCAGTATCAATTTCGTACGTTCTTCATTCAGTCTATTTATCTCGTAAGCTGAGGTATTTGGAAATGTATAGCCTCCATGATGTTCAAAGCAGATATGATTGCATGGAGTAGTACAATTATTAAAGCACCCTTCACAGAGCATGGCATGGTCGGGAAACCAGTCCTCAATGATCGAGTATATGCAGGCTTCGTCCACCCAGCGCGGAGAGCATTTGCAGGGCTCCTCGGCGGGCGGAGTAATAACAACTTCACTAGCACTTGCCTTCGACATAGTTACGTGGAGACTGACGACCCCATAAGCAACATATATGCGTTATCAGACAGGAAGAGTCGGGGGGTGGCTGCTGTTTCCCACGGTCGGTCCCTTCAGGACCGGAAGCTCCATATGGTAGGGGTCACCAAAGGTCGTGAGAAACGTCAAAATTAAGATTAATGGCGCACAGGTGTTCAAATTTTGGTGGAAGAGGCTCGGACAAAAATAAAATACTCTACTCCGTCTGCGTGGGTTTTCTCGAGATTCTCCCGTTTTCCTCTCACTTTCTTTCTCACCAATTTTCCAATCATGATTCATACGGCCTAAACCAAAGTTGCCTAGAAGCCTTAAATGAAATTTAAAATTCAATTAGAAACTGACCCATTAAAAAATGGCCAGCTTTTTGGCTCTGGTTGTAAGAGTGGAAAGAAGACTACGAGAGAGTTAGAAGTAGATTTTTTGAACTGAAGTTAGTTAGCTTCTCAAAATAATGGAATGGGTGTTTCGGCATTTTGTCGTATTACTGCCCTCCCGGAATTTGAATTTAGCTTTTAAGGCCTTTAGGAAACTTTGACTCAGGGTGGATGATAGGATAAAGTGGTGGAATGAGGAGAGTGGCAGGAAACGGGAGAACATCCACACACACAGTGTTTGTCCACCACAAAGCCCACATGGCATGAGCACGGATCGAACCTACATCCCCAAGCACCAGAGATGAGCGTTCTACCAATTGAGCCATCGCGGCCGTTATCTCCTCCGGAAATACAGCAGATGAGAGTAATACTCAGGCTTGACTTAAACTTGTTCCGAGTGTCATAGGAATTTTTACGTATGGTAGTTGGCAACACTGAATATCGGCCTGCGTAACAAAAGGAAAGCGTTTGTGTCACCTGGTTGAACACCTAGCATTTCCTCTGAAGAGGTAAAAACTAAAAACCCTCTAACGAGATGGAAAAATGAAGACAGGAACAGTTATTGAGGCATTGCAAACGAAGAAGAAGAAGAAAGAAAGAAGAAAAAAAGGAAGATTATCGGATAATCAATAAGAGACAATAGAAAGGTGAAAAGGAAACTTCCGGAAAAATGTGAGAAAACACTTGAGGAAGTGTCGAAGAAGAAGAAGAAGAAATCGATTGGAGTTCTTCACCGATCAATCAGTTGTTGTCAACCGCCGAACGGTCTCCGTTCCTGTCCCATATGTTATTACATTTGTTTGTTTCTTATACCACCAACCCCCATATGAATTATGAAGAAGACGTGATGGACGGAAGAAGTTATTTCTTTTCTGTGCTAGTAAAAACCAAATTAATTTTATTGACAATATAATTTCCTTAGAACGTGAACGAGAGGCAAGTGATTTTCTTTTTTAAATTTATTTCTGGCTTTGGCTTTTAAGGCTTCACAGGCTCAGGCCAGGATAAGGTGGGAAGGTCGTATTTTGTAGGTAACATCCTGACATTTACATGTAATTTGAGATGAAATGAGACGTCCATTTCCAAACGGGTCCTTGTCCAAGCGCCATAAATGTTGGGAAATTGACAAAACCACTTGTTATACACTTCTTATGTTTCAAAGCAAGGCAGAAGTGCAAGCACAGAATATCTTTTAAAATTGTAGAAGTGTTAGTTTGCCAATATTTTACCTTCTTGCAAAAGAATGGAAACGATATAAAATAAATACAACTTTTACTGTTAATTACGATTCTGTTCTTTTAATTTCTTCCGATAATTAAATGATTTTGAAGACGGTTTAGAATCGCAAAATCTTACTAATGTGTTAGAAAATGATAAAATGACCTCAACAATGCTAATATGTCAATTTTAAAAAAAAATTGGGGACAAGGACCCGTTTGGAAATGGGTGCCTCAAATAATGAATACATCTATTTTAATAAGCCCACTTACACAAAATCATGATTGCAAACCATTGTATTGTAGTGGATTGCGCTATTCGTTACATCTATGCCCTGTACGGGAACCGTGCTTACTTTGGACATTCTAACAGGTTACTTTTGTGAGTCTCATCACGATAATGGATACAAAGAATTGAAGATATGTTGTCTGTCTTTATCAGCCTCTTTTTTTAGAGTCAGCATCTAAAGCTGGGAACCTTTATATTACCGTTATATCCGTCTGCTTGCTTCTCTGTAGAGAACTTTCAGTTCAGAATTTACTAGGGTTCCGAAGGTGGTTGAGGTGTCGTTATAACGGTCTCGGCGATTCGAGTTCGAAGCCCCATTCATCACCTATGTCCGTCCGTCGTCAACTTTCAACTAAGGTACTGCTAAGGTTTCAAAAGTGGATGAGTTTTTTTTAAGGTATTGGCGAGACAAGTTCAAAGCCTCGTAGATCATGCGTCCCGAAATAGAGGGAAAAGAGGGAGGGAGAGAATCCATTTCCACATAGTAACTAATAGGGACGATCGACAACTTTCTACTGAGGAACTACTACAGCTACGACAGTCGTTGAGGTCTCATTGGAAAGGTCTTGGTAAGACGAGTTCAAAGCCTCAAAGGGTATCCAGATAGGACGAGCTGTTCCCATGATAGAGGGGAGGGGGGTCCTGTTCTCCGTAGTAACTATTCTAACTAATGAGGGCAACTGACATCTTTCAATTTAAGAACTACGATTATTAGGAAGGTGGTTGGTTGGTGTATCATTGGCGAAACATTTGGACACTTAAAATTGGACGCTTACTGCTCAAGCCATCCAATAGCACATGTGCGCAGTTACCCGACTGGGCTCCGCTTCACCTATTTTACGGTTAGAGGTTGTCATTTTGTGCGAAAGTCAACTTACAGATATGAATGCAATGGAGTTAGTTCACAAATGCTAGAACAAAGCAGAAAATTATGATTGCAGTAGTATTATGAGATATTTGTTAACTTTTCAATGCAGGAAGGAAGGAATGATGGAAAAATTATATAACTCATATAACTAAACTTGTTTAGCACACTTAAAATACATTTTGAATATTTCTGAACCCTCTACTACAAAAATAATATGTTCATTTAACACTTTATGGTGTCCCAGGATGACTAGCACTTATTTGTGTTAAATCAACACAAAAGGGTGTTGATTTCGGTGATTGAACACAATGTTGTGTTAATTCAACACGACACTAGCACTATGACAGTGTTAAATCAACGTTGTAGAACACATTCATTGTGTTGCATCAGCGAAATCACACCGTTTGTTGTGTTGATTTAACACAAAAAAGCTGAAAATCACACTGAGACACCGAAAAGTGTTTAATTAATACAACATTCTTTTTACAGTTGTAAGTAATAAACAAACTGATTTTTCGAAGTTAGTGTGTATTAATAAAAGTTCTCGAACCAAAAAACCAAGTAAAATATAGTTGGTAAGAGCAGGACTAGAACTCTGGTCATGTCAATGATGGCGTAAACCTTAACAAGAGGAATTACGAATTATTAACTCAATGCGTCACTTTTCTCACTATACATTGAAGAAAGTTCGCTGTGAAAGTGTGAAATATTGTAACCAAGATTTATCCCAGAAGATTATAGAAAGTTATCTTAAAAACAAAAGAATGGAAGTCATGAGATGCAAAACAGCACAAGTCCATTAACAAAAATTTAAGAAAATCCATATTTTTTTTGTGTGGTTACAAAAATAAGAGTTTGTTATTTATTTTATTAAGTAAACTATCGAATTGTTTCTTCAAGTTTTCTAGTTTTTTTTTCCTAACCTAAATTTCTCTTTTAATAACATCAGAAAAAAAAATCCAAAATGGTGGACTTGTGCTGTTTTGCAACTCAATTCAGATTTTAATTGTTTTTTACCTTTATTTATTGGCTTGTTTTCATCAAAGTACCAAGAAATAGGTCAATCACGTAACATAGAATATTTCAAAGTGTCATAGTTGTTAGGTAACCTGACGACAATAGAGTTGAAATATGTTAAAATACATCACCGGTACCGCATACTTCTCTCCCGTTGTCTTGCTCCCTCATAAGCCTCCATGAGTCTTTGGAACAACGCCTTATCTTTACGAATAGAATCCAAATACTTCCTCATTACAAGCCTATGGCTTTTGCGGGTTTCAAATGTATTTCACCATTATAAGCTGAGTTTAATGAGTCAATTTGAGCTCGGACTTTAATGCGTCAATTTCTTTGCTTTCGTATTTGAATGTTTCCTTAAATAGCCCACTTTGAAGTTTTCGACACTAAAAATGGTTCCATCCTTTAAATACATAATCAGTACGTAAGAAGATATCTTTACATTTTCTTCCCCTTCTGATGGCAGGTGTTGATTCCTTGTAACTTGACATCAAGAATTTGTAGTCCTTCAAGGATTTTTCGCCTGTAATCCTACACTAGCAAGGGCTTCTGTTGGTTTGCTTATCAAACTACACACGTCCAGTATAGTGTTATCAGAACGCCTTTCTTCAAGAGTTTCTTTCGTAACTCATATAGTGTCAAAAAAGTGGACTTGTGCTGTTTTTCAATTTGTACAACAAGGAACTCAATATTCATTTCCAGAAATTACGATAAATTCCCGATATTCCTGCTAGACATTTTGTTACATTTTGTGTGCACAAAGATCAGACAACTTCAGAGAAAATTTGTACAGAAAGTACATATTATAAACACATCTTTCACAGTAATTGTAATGGACCTTTGGCGTTGTTATGGAAACAACAATGAGTTCATCTGAGAGTTTGGACGATTCCTTTTCCCGTAATGTCTCCACAATTCGAACAGGATGATTATTGTAATGGTATTGTAGAGATGCCAAGATGTAAATACTGTAGGGCCGCAATGGCTCAGTGGTTGAGTGTTACCCTCTGGTACGTTGGCCCTCACTTCGATCCCATGTTATATGCAACCTACCAGAGGTAATTGGATCAAGATTGTAATGATCATTGAGCTGCCGAACCGAGCGACCATGGTAGAGTGTTTGCTTAGCATTCAGGAGGTCCTGGTATGAATCCCAGCAGCCGACCATCCTGCCTGAGGTTTTCCCAGGAGTTCTACTCAGTCACACGAGGCAAATGTCGGGATGACACCTACAAAATAGACCAAGGTCGTTTACCTTCCACAATCATTTCCACCACCCTATCCCGGAGCTTCAGATGCCTTAAAATAAATTCAAATTCAAAATTGAGCCACCGAGTTACTGAGTGAGTCTGATCAAAGACCAGGTTACCGAGTTTATCGGGTCAAGACCGGATCAGTCAGGTCAAGTTCCGGAGCGGGTCAGCAATGTCACGGTCAGGCCGAGTCACCAAAAAGTAATCTGGTTTTCAGCTTTGTAACCTACAAAATGTTGACTAAAATCTGTAAATTATTATTTAAAAAAAAACAAACTTGAGCATTATTGAGGCACTAGGAAATTAAATAATAAATTATACAATACATGACACAATTACCACTTTTTCGTAAACATAATAACAGTGAAATGGAAACAACAATATGGCCTACCAAGGAGATTCAGAAACAGGGAAATCAATGCAGTTGCAGTTTGGAAGAACTACTACCAGCTCCGTGAATCGTCACGCACTCATTGTCTATAGGACAGAAGTCTTAGGGTCAGTTCTACAATCGACGGCTGAGCTTCTGGTCAACGCTAAGTTGAGGCCAAGTCTGATTTTGACCAATGAGAGTACGCAATATGAGACTTAGCCTCAACTTAGCGTTGACTAGAAATTTAGCGGTAGATTGTAGAACTTACCCTTAGCCAGTTTTTTAAGGACAGATGATATTCAAGCCAGAAGGGACGGCGCTGGCGTTGTCACAAGAAACATCATAAAGGTACAGTCCTAACCTTATCACTCCCATTTTTTCTTTGCTATATTACTCAGTAGGAATCTATTTCTTCCGAGTAGATATTAAAACCTACGATTGTGATATATTTTAGGTAATAATATCTACCAGTTTCTCAGGTTTTGAGATATGTTTCCTGAATAGTTTAGGTAAAACTTTGCTTCATTCTGACTTTTCAAGTTGTCCTCATTACTACTGAGTATAGTCAAGACTCACATCTCTTTTTAAAAAACCGCGTTCCAACAGAAAATTTGGCAAAATGGAGTCGAAAAAATGTAGAGCAAAGTTTGTAGCCATACTCGTTGTTGAAAACGAAAAGAAGATAACCAGCACCAATGAGCATTTGGTTATAATGCGACACAAAACGCTAAAGGGCATTTCCAGACTGATGGACGATTTCATAGCTATATAGTTTTGAAGTTTAATTAATTAACTAAATAATGAGAACACAAAGGTCTGATGTCTAATTATAGCATTCTACTGATATAGAAACAAATACTAAAACATAAGAATAACTCAATTAGCAAATACAATTATATCATATTCAAATGTTAAATAAATAATGAAATTAATATCAATTCACAAAGCGAGAAGCAAAAGGATACATTGAAAGGAGAACAAAATATTAGCTCAGAATTGATTAATATCATCTAAAATTGATTAACATTACGAAATACATTAGTTTCTACAAATAGATTTACTATTGTATTGAACATTTGTTTGGTAATTGTTAATTTCGTAAATGTTTGCTCTTGTACGTTTATTAAAAACTAATTATTATCTTGGTCGTACAATTACAATAAAAAAAATAATTTTTGGACTAAATAGGTTGATTCAATTCTACTACATATAATTTAATGAAAAAATAAATAAATAAGAAACATAATTGTCTTCTGTTGTCTAGAAGAGCTAGATTATTACACGCACTTCTTCATGTGTTATATAGTGTAAATTAAGTATATATTACTGCCATTAACTCTTAAATATTTAATAAATTTCCTTTTCACTTTTTCAGTTCTAATAGTGTGTTCATGAGTTTTCGAGGACCTAGCAATGGCTACAAAATAAAAAAGAATAGGTCTACTAAATGCATTATAAAGATGTCTCTTTGCTTTCAAATTCCCTGCCCATGCAAATGACAAAAAAAAAAAAAAAAACTTCGCCAGGTATATAATTCATGCGATTGTGAAAAGTTGATTTAAGGTCAATTAAAACACCAAGTCTTAAGTATTTTCTACAATAACGTATATCGCTATGGAAATGACTATTTATTCGATTCCGCGATAATGAACAATCAAACAACAACAACATTGAAACTGAGTGATTTTCCCTTCCTAAATGTTACTACTTTGCATTGTTGTATGTTAAATAAATCATTCGTGCACTTTATTTTGTATCGGTAAGTAATTGAACTTCATCTAGTATGGATTATACGAGCGCGATTTAAAAAAATCTAAAACCTTTATACCCTTGGCAGTATTTGAAGCCACGACCCACAGACGACAGCCAAAGAGCTGAACTATTTAGGTCGGCATGTTGTAGGTTAAGATCCAATTTATTTGTACTGCAGCTATCATAGATATGATATAGATCTACTCTATGATCGATATCATGGATTCTGTCAGTGTTATTACATAAATCACCTTAAATATACTTTCCATGAGGTTGTATTATCAAAGGTTGTAAGTACCAAAATTGAAATTTTGCAGGAAAAGCAAAAATAACTAGCCATTCATGTGCATAAATCGTTTCCTGTTTACATAAATAGAAAACTATTTTAAAGCTTACTGGCACTAGAACTCACCTAAACTATGAATTATGGAACTTACAAGGAGACCGTCTATGAGATCATATCAGAACCTACCCTAAAATTTTGCTAGGAGAATCTACGTGCTAGAGAGAGGTAATATAAAAAAAAAAGTCGCCCAGAATAACTACAAGGTACTGAGATAGGGGCTGGAATATTGGTCGAAGTGTACAAAAAAGTTTATTTTTTGTTATGATTCAATCAATAAAAGTCACTTCTGCTTCCCTTTTGTCCTGGAATAAAACACTGCCGAGTTGTAGCGTCACACCGCCCACCGTAGCACGCTTCACAAGAGACGTATTTACGGGGTCTGAACCCCTAGAAAATTAACTTTTTTTTGTAAAGCAGGCAAAAATTATATGGGTTTTACAAATAAAATCTGAATTTCGAGAGGTCCTTAAATACTTCCCTCATAAAGCGTGCTGTGGTGTGGAAGATGACACTACAATTCGGCAGTGTTTCGTTCCAGGACGAAAGTAAAGCAGAAGTGACGTTTGTTGATTGAATCATAAAAAATACACTTTTCATACACTTTGACCAATATTCCAGCCACTTTCTCGGTATCTTGCAGTTAATATGAGCAGCTAATTTCTTGTATATTACCTCTCTTTAGGACGTAGATTTTCCTAACAAAATTTAAGGATAGGTTTCGATGATATGATCTCACTGACGGTCTCCTTGTAAGAACATGATTAGATCAAAGACTGACCCTTAGTACGTTTGATGTAGTCAACACCAAACATGCTATATGAGAAAAGGAAACTGGCAACCATCGTGAGAGATATCTTCCGTTGCAAATCATTCTGATTTTTATTATTGAAAGAAGAAGAATCAATAACTGTAAGGATTAATGATTGCTGTAAACTGAAACATTTCGCTTTCCTCTTTTGGTTAAATATATATATCGCGGGATTGCTTATGACATATTGCAAGAAACAAAATGCTCCTCTATTGTGCTGTGTACTAAATTAACATGCAAACAAAGCAAATAGCTAAATTTCATCTTTGAAGAAAATAGTATTCAAAGCTATAAATCTACCAGGATTTTTTTTTCACTAGAAGATATACTGGCCCACTTGTGCGAGGCCAAAACATTTCATAAACTATAGATTCTAAGTCCAAATGTTGGGACCATGTGTAATGTAAAATCATTGTTTGTTACAGGTTATTTAACGAGTGTGAATTTGAACAGTCGCAACGTGTTTGGCACTTGTGACCAGAAATTTGACCCATTAATATATTCATATATAATTAATGCATTAATATTCATAAAGCTACGATATTATATTGGTTATATAATGTACAAATTAATGTATTGAATATTATTAAAGGGTACAGAGGGAAAACACTTAAAGTAACATTTTGAAAGTTGTGAAAAAACACACATTTTAAACTGTAAGCTATTGCATTTCAATTTCTTTTTGGCCTTAAGCCACTCTAGTATAGGACGATAATATGTCAGAGGACCAAAAATAAATTTAAATTAAAGTGCTTATACCTTAAAATATATTTTTTTTCTCACAACTTTTAAAATGTGACTTTGATTGTTTTTCCGCTGTACTCTTCAATTGAAATGGATTATTATTACATGCCTTTCTTTAACTCACAATGGTTCATCGCGTCCTCAAATATTTCAACCTTAAGTTAACTCATTTTCTGAGACGTCATATAATGATGAAATTTTTCACAGCGACGTAAGTCGGGTAACAATACAATATTCCATTGTTACTTTCATATCCTAAAATACTAAAAATTTATACTAAAATAAATACTAGCCCGCAACGATGTTGCGTTTCACTGGTTGCAAAACACTTTAGGATTTGAGTGACAAGATCAGCTTGAGAAAAAGTATCCGAACACCGAAATAACTCGAAGAAAAATGATACAAAAACTTCTTAATAGCGCGAACTTCGGAAGGTGATTCTTCACATCAAAACAAGAAAAAAAAGTTCCTTTGAAGACATTTCGAAATCTCATTCGTTACGGAGTTACAGGACCTCAAAGTTCTGACGGCATCATCACAAATTACGTCATATCTGGACAAATAATGACGTAAGCGGTGTCGGCATAGTAATTCGCAATTGAAGTAGTACTTAATACATCTATTTCAACTATGTTTATAATTGGCGAAAGTATCGTAGAAGGAATTTCGATGTCATATTACGAAACCATTTAATTTTTTGACAACAACATTCTTACGTTGCGAATGAAGCACTTCATTAAGTATAAACATAACTTGGACGGATGTATCGGGTACTACTTCGATTGTGATTTGCTAAGCCGACAACGCTTAGGTCATTATGTACGGAGATATGACGTTATTTGTGACGATGCACTTAAAGTAACATTTTGAAAGTTGTGAAAAAACACGCATTTTAAACTGTAAGCTATTGCATTTCAATTTCTTTTTGGCCTTAAGCCACTCTAGTATAAGACGATAATATGTCAGAGGACCAAAAATAAATTTAAATTAAAGTGCTTATACCTTAAAATATATTTTTTTTTCTCACAACTTTTAAAATGTGACTTTGATTGTTTTTCCGCTGTACTCTTCAATTGAAATGGATTATTATTACATGCCTTTCTTTAACTCACAATGGTTCATCGCGTCCTCAAATATTTCAACCTTAAGTTAACTCATTTTCTGAGACGTCATATAATGATGAAATTTTTCACAGCGAAGTACTTCGATTGCGATTTGCTAAGCCGACAACGCTTAGGTCATTATGTACGGAGATATGACGTTATTTGTGACGATGCCGCTATATTTTTGAGCGCCTGTAGCACAATGTTTTTGAGAAACACTCTGTATATTGGAGAATAATTTTATATATACCTTTGAGAGCCCTCTATATTTTTAAAACTTTCTATTCTGAATAATGAGTGCGTTGAACGGTGGAAGTTAAAATAATTTCCACAAAAATTGTTTGTACAGATAAAATAATTTATTTCCAAATTGCTTCAATTTTATTTCAGAGAAAGACAGGAAATATACACACACAAGGAAAGAGTCAGTGCATCATATTGGGAAATGTGTGTTCGTGGGTGTATGTGGAGAAGAGAATGCTTATAAATATGAGAAAATGAGTGTGGTTTTCCTCTTATGATGTTATGTGTAGACCAAACGCAAAAATTTTTTTTTTTGGCAAATCCATTCCACACAGCGCAGTGGAAACAACGGATAATGTTTCGTATTCCAAACTCGGGTGTCTCTTAATGGACTTGTGTGCCTTGTTTTCCATTAGGTACAGCCACAAATGTCCGTTGCGTTATGGAAATAATAGATGCTCTCTCCCTGCATGCTCTCTTTCTTTCTCTCCCACCCTCGCTCTCTTTTTCTTCATTGGCCTGTCTCCTACCTTCTGGTTTCCTAGAAATAAAATATTGCAAGGTGTATACGGTAACAATAATATCAAGAAAGAAGGTATGAATGATATACACGGTAAATTAAAAGTGATGAATCGTTATTTCTCTAAGCATCTATGCATTTCGAGATTCAATTACTTGTTTGAGCAATAGAATAGTAATGACAATAATCTAGAGTGATTCATTCTAAGTAATGTTGCCAATATTAATCCAGGAAAATAAAGTTATAATGTAGGGTCCTAAAGTTCTGGATCTAATACAGTATGTGCCCCAAATGCTCTTCTAAAAACTAAGAATCGAACAAAATGAGGAACAGTGAATATAAATGGATTAATAAATAACCAGTTATTTGTTCCACAATACTTAAGTAGTCCTGTAGTACGTTCCAAATTTCTTGATTCAGTGGCGGAGCCTGAGAGGAGTCGCGGGGGCACACCCAAAGGGATAAATTTTTAATTGTAGCATTATTCCAACAATTTATTTAAGAAAAAAGCTTCGATTTGTTTTCGGACAAATCGAATTTATTTATAAATATCAATGTTTGAGGATACAAGTGTCATATTACATGATAAAATGTAGTAACATGAGACGGAAATGTGGTAAATTTATACTTTAAAAAAATTCTCTTGGCTGGGGAGGGGGAATATCGAAAATGTCCTTGGCCCATTCCACCTGCACCCT
The DNA here is from genome assembly GCA_022664845.1 of Lepisma saccharinum. NCBI lineage: Eukaryota > Metazoa > Arthropoda > Insecta > Zygentoma > Lepismatidae > Lepisma > Lepisma saccharinum. The sequence goes on along the minus strand of JAGDQP010014088.1, from coordinate 30,935 downwards.
CCTGACGAAAATTCAGGATTTGCCACTGTCTTCATTTAACCTAATTTATGAGATCTAATTGTACTAAAGCCAAAAAGAACGAACACACATTAATTTAGACTAACAAAACAGGATACTAGTAATGAGATTGTCAAATCATTTGCGCATTATTTTCAATCACTGTTTAACAAACAAGAGAAGCAGAATAGGGTAGGGACTGCTAGATCTTTACCAAAATTACACTATAACTTGAAAAAAACCTAAACTTTCTTTAATACAAGTACGTGAAATGACAAAGCAAGTAAGCGGCTTAACGAAAGAGTGCAGAAGGTATCCTAGAGTAGGTACATAGTGAAATAGTTGGAGTAATTTACTGTTGTCTCTTTGTATTATTATTTTAATCCTGATTCATGCATAACACGTCTAAAACTAATTCATACATAAAGGATAATTATCAACTCACCGTATTTTTAATTTTTAATAAGAACAAAACGGTACGGACTTTTATTTATCTGTCTCTGGTATGACTTGCGAGAGGCTTAACCCAAAGACGTCTCAACAGTACCATTAATGTAATATGTATAGAACATAAGCGCTTTGTACTCGTGGGAAATCAAGAATACCTCTTGGAGATGTAGAAATTCCCTTTCCCGAAGAAGTCTGAAAGGGAAATTGTTTCGTATTCTTTTTCCCTCTGAAAGTTACGGTTTCCGGAGAACCCTACGAACTTCTTTATCTGAGTTGACCAGAAATAAAAAGTAAAGGTTAATGTACAGCAATGATCTTTAACGCTAGATGGCAGCATTACTTTTGTATCTCTATAATGTATTTATCTGGTTACACGAAATTGCAATGCTGTTCCTACAAATTCAAGCCTAGAGACTTCAAACTCTCACATGGTACATTCGCGAAGTGCCTGACATATACTGGCTTAATATTGAACAAAATGCAAAGTTCTGCTTGTCTGAGTGTGTATTATACTAATAAATATCGCTAATGAAGAAATAATATGAATTATGACACCACTGTAACAAAGAACTTACCCAGGTTTTATTTTTTCTTCCAATTAGAACTTGTTTTCGCCTTTTAATTTTCTTGCAATATCAAACAGGAGGTACAACAAGTGTTACTCGCTCAAGGTTCATTTGCTAAGTGCCTGACGGAGGTTATTAAAATACTGGAAAAGACGGACTGTTTTGCTGCATACAGTGTTTGTGGTAATATTTATACTTTCAGCTGTCCATAGCGGTACTTATACATGTTTATGAGTCTTGAACCAATCCTGTAAGCATATATATGTACACGACAATAAGCACACTGGATGAATGTTTCATCTGTTCATTTGGGATTTGAGCAACTCGAATCTTGAGTTCAGAGAACATTGTCAGGAGCATCAAAGAAATCACAGTTAACGGGCAAAGCAAAGTATGTTTAACCATATTTTTTTAATATTCGAGCACTGAACCTCTAAACTACCTTAAATGACATTTGCAGTAGTGAGGATCATTGATTGATTTGAATGGCTGAGTGAATAAGTGTTAAGCTCTTATGGATGTATTCCTTCTCACAATTATAGTTCCCCAATGTCTTATTCGGATTAGCGGATTCAGTAAACAGATCGTAATGAGTGGTTGATTGAAATGTTATTAACGTCCAAAATGAGCTGATGAGTTTTTCAGGACAGGACCTTTAGATCTTTGAAGAAGTGGACTCTGAGCCATTCCGTTCAATAGAACCCGGCGGGAACTGAACTCGTTACCACGCGCACAGAAAGCGAGCGCGCTAGTCTCTCAGCCACTCCGAGGTCATGTAATGAGTGGAAGTGCACAATTAGTTATGCAAACAAAAGGATTAGTAGTAAGTAGAGACTAGAATTTCGCTATTCGCGAATTCGCGGTTTTTTAACATTCCAGAAATCGCATGCAGTAGATAGTTGCTGTTAGCACTTTGTAAAAATATCATTTTTAACTCAAGATATACTCGCGAAATTTGGATATTTTGCTTCTATTCACGCATGAGCACTACTCACGAAATTATACCATTTGTATTCATTCATTCACGAAAATAATGTATAAACGAACGGATATAATATAATTCGTCTTCAAAAATCTATCATCAGATTGTCGTAGCACAGAAAATGTTAGAATGTAGTGCACTTTATCCTCCATTAATGACAGCAAATTTTTGCGAGCACGGTTTACCATCTAGTGGAAAGATATGAACTACGTTGTCACAAGGCCATTCGCGGTGTGCGTTTGCCGGTATTCGCGGTGAAATTGTTTGTGAAAACAAGTCGAACATGATTGTGAGATATCACACCATCTTAAATCTCGCTCGCTATCGAAAAGAGCAAAGCAAAGTTTCAAATACAACCTGTGAGAGATTATTTCAGTTTTCCTGTGTGCTGCTCAACAATCGAAGAAATTTGAAACTGTGTTCATCATATGCCTATGAAAATTGATCTCAATGATTAAGAAAGAAATTCTTTTATAGTTTTACGTGTGAGATACCTGTTTTTGCAAACGTGTTTGAAGTATGGGAAACAAATGTACTTTGTTTAGGTTTTTAGCAGATGTATTAGTGCAAGGTTTATCTCTCAAGTTTTAAATTGTCATTCAATACAATTATTTATTTTCAGCTATTCAAGAAATTTACCCTTGTACTCACGAAATTTTTTTTCTCACATTTTAATCACGAAATTCTACTGTCTCTAATAATAAGAGATCCGCATATTAATGAAACAAATAGCAAATCTCTTTACACGTGCCGGGCTGGCAACACTGCACTGTAACATTCTCCAGCGTAAACATCTTGCTCTGGTGTTTGGCAGTAGAAGGTAGAGAAGAAGGTGGGGTGAGAAAGGTGAAATGCTCTTTTCTTGTTTTCTGGGGGCGTTGGATTGCGTGGGAGGGAAGTGAGGCAGAAATATAAATGTCTACGGGAAAAAACAAGGAAGGTTGTGGCCCCCGTGGGAGTCGAAGGAATTGCCCCGGCGAAGAGTGTTCAGCATGTGAAACTGTGACTCCTTCCAGCCTTCCATAACACGAGATAGAAGAAGAGGAACAGATAGGAAAGGAGTAGAGGTGAGATGGACGATTCATGTGAAGATGAAAACTTCCCCACCAAGAATGGCTCTGACGCCATTCTTCTCCACCTGTGATGAGCTGCTTAACAACCAGGAACAAAACGAACTAGACGAGGAAATACCATTAAACGAGAATTCTGTTGGAAATTGATCGTAAAGCGAACGCTTCAGAAAGAATATTTTGTTCTTAGGTGCCTTTTCTAAATCAGTCATATTATTTTCCCCCTGCCTCCATCTCGTAGTAAATAAGGCAGTAAGGATAGCTTTATTAAAGAATTTTGATAGTTTCGGTAAGTTTTCTGGTAGCTCAATGGATATTTTAATGTTGGACACGATACTAAATTTTGGACTTTGATATTTGACAGTACACACTACATATCATATACACGTACGCCTATACATATCATCAACTGAAAGTTTAAATTGGGTGCATGATTTGACCACAGGAAGATCGAACACAGTAAAAAAAAAAGTTTCTTAAAATTGAGAGAAAAGTTCTTATCTTCGTCTGTGCACTGAGAAATAATTGTCTTAGAAATGAGATATCGGTAGTCTCACTTAATGAGAAATGAGAACATGCCACGGTTTGGAATTAAGAGTGATTACTGGTGTACAAGGACATCTTGTATATTTACCCATTTTTATACAAATATTTCTATTAGACAAAGTACGATTTTAAGGATCAAATGCTCGATGTAGTAGTGGCACGGTTTATGAGATTTACTGAAAAAAAAGAGTCAAATTGTGAGAAAAAAATGTAAACAAATGTCATAACATGTGTACAACCTCTGTTATGTATAGCAAGAGTATAAGTAATAAAACGAAAGTTGAAAATAAGTAAGAAGCGAATACCTTTTGAAGGATACGTTTTTAATACTGGATATTTAAAGAGCTTTAGCTCACTTACACTCATGCTATGGCTTATGGAACTCGAAAGTTCATCGCCGTAGTAACAAACGTTTACCAATGGATTCTGTTCTGGGCAATATCAAGCCTGTTTCCATCACGAACACCTACTTCTCGAAGATCTCTTAGCTAGGAAAGCAAATAGTATTAGTTTTCCTAATTTCTAATTTTGGTTTAGTAAGTTCCATGATATAAAAAACTGTTAATTCTTTATTTTCTACATCGTTTTTTAAAAAAAACATTTAGAAGAAACAAAGTTACAGAGGAATATAGTTTACAGTATTTACGATAATCAAATCAAAATGTCTTTTCATGTTGATTTCCCTATAATAAATCACAGCCATATTCAATCCACTAGTGGATGAGGCCTCTCCCCGAAGGGAGGAGTTGGTCTACTGCTCCCACGCTGACCAGACGGGTTGGGAGAGGAGAGCCGAAGCTCTCACTGTGATCGCCACTGTATTTTATTCACAGCAGCTCCCCAATTGTCCTCACGATGCTGGGTCAACACCGAAATTTTTTAGCCCCCACCGGGGATCGTACCCGGGACCGCTCGCATTGAAGTCGAGCGCGCTACCGACTAGGCTACGCCGGAGCTCATATCTATATCTATCTATCTATCTATCTATCTATCTATCTATCTATCTATCTATATATATATATATATATATATATATATATATATATATATATATATAGAGAGAGAGAGAGAGAGAGAGAGAGAGAGATTTACTTTGAATACGATATGTCCCGGGTGTACTTTATAAAATGTTGGTCACTCTAATTTTATTATATATAGATTTATGACGATGCACCGAAACATTGTATTCTAACTATGAAATTACGCAAATTTTGACATTTCTTCAAAAGAACTTTTTTCGTTTTCATGTATCGGTCCGACGAATTCACCTTTCAACTTACTATCATCAATCTTTGAACATTCTCTATACTTCTACGCTTAACAACCTGAAATACACAAATACTGTATTTCATTCCCTCCTCCTCCAATCCCCCCCCTCTCTCTCTCTCTGTGTATGTATTCGTAAACAGTTTCTTTTTTTTTATTTCGTTTGGTTCTTTTTGATCATAAATCATTTTGCGTTTTCCTTTTGTTTTGTTTTTTTCTTGAGGCTTGTTCTCTATTCATCTACTCCATACATATTCATTGTCCTTTCCCTCGTAAATGTCAAAACGTGTCACAAAGAGATTCCAAGTATTTTATCTTGAAGCATAAAAGTGAACAACACTTTTACATATACTCTACATGTATACACAATTCAGTAAATTTCGCTTTTACATTGTATCAATAAAATGTCCTTTCAAAATATTGTTGGCTCTCGATACGATACACCAACATTGTTTCTTTATTTAATGTTCTATTTGAACTTTTATTCTATCGTAAGTTTTGATTCATTAAGACATATAATGTGTTCACTATTCTATTCTCATATAGAATGCATGGTGTTTAACAAGAAGCTTAGTCAACTCGATCAGAGAGAGCAGACTTTGTAAACGTGGATCGAGAAGCTTGACTTCGAATATTGATGGGGAAAGTAAACAAACGTAAATATCTTTCTTCTAGTTTCCAACCCAGGAGTTATCTTTCTTCTTCTTCTTCTTCTTCTTCTTCTTCTTCATCTTTATCATCATCATCTTTATCATCATCATCTTTATCATCATCATCAACTACTACTACTACACTCCCACTACTATTACTTCTGTTAATACAAATACAATCTCACTACTGCAACAATTACTACTACTATCAATATCTCTACCTCTAATACCATACATCTCATAATAAACTAGATTTATCATGGTTCCCTATTAGTAAGTGCGCAGAAACTGATGGGTTCTTCTTCAGTAGCACGAGATTTTGAATTCTACGGCCAGGTAGCGCTGGTGGCTACTTTCGGCCGCTGTGTCATTCCACTAGATGGCTCTAGAGAGCTTGGATTATAATTGAAACAACAACGCAGAATTCGACGCCATTGTGTGCTCAAGCAATCCGGCTTGGGCTGTAGTAGACGCAGCAGAAGAAATAAAACTTACATTAAGTTCCGAAGTTCCAAATGAAAGAATTGACAATTTATTGTACGAATAGTTTAGTTCGAAGGATAAACAACATGGATAGACTCATAAATAACGAATTAAACCGTATTAAATTAACTGTTTCGGCAGTGGTTATTTCAGAGTGGTGTTCGGGGGTATTACCTCCAAAGTAAGTCAATCATTTCCAGTGTTTCTTTCAGGATTTTTTCCGGGGGGAGGATATCTTAATTCTTTAGAAGGAATGAAAGCGGAGAGATTACAAACACTCTCGTAGGAGCTACACACCACGGCGGGTAGCAACAGGAGGCGTTATAGCCTCCTCAGCAAACGAAAAAATGTACTGGAAGAGACAGGGGATACAGAGAGGAATTCGAGAAGTATGTGGATCATGTTCACACTAAATTGGTTGACAAATTTATTTTCCATTAGTATAAGGAATCAACTGAAACCCGTTCGTTCCATGTATTATTGGTATAGTGTGTAGGAGGATATTGTTTGTTTAATAGTGTGTAATGGCTAATGTCCCTGTGTGTTGGGTGTAGGAATGTTGTTGATACGTGTTTCCGTTTTGCAGGTATAACGAGTGAAAGATGGCGTTCAAGATCCCCAATCCGTCCAAACAGGACCAGCGTGCCGTCATAAAGTTTCTGAGTGCCGAAGGTTGTCAACCAGCTGAAGTGTTTCGGCGTATGAAAGACGTGTATGGTGATGCATGAGTCTCCAAAACAACAGTGGTGGACTGGACCAGACTGTTTCGGAAGGGGAGTGAACAAACCACTGATTATCCCCGTCCTGGTCAAGCCTATGTTGTTGCCACAGAAGACACGCGTGAAAAGGTGAATGCGGCTATAGCTGCGGATAGACGCATTGATATTCAATCCATAGCGAACGGGTTAAACATGAGTTATGGTACTGATCACAAAATTGTGAAAGATCTGGGGTATCATAAAGTGTGCACCCAGTGGATCCCCAGGGTGTTGACGGAGGACCAAAAGTTGGAGCGTATGGGTTGCGCCATTGAACATTTATCCCGTTACCATTTGGAAGGTAACGACTTCTTGCTGCGCATTGTTGCTGAGGATGAAACTTGGTGCCATCATTTTGAACCGAGTTCAAAGGCTTCCAGTATGCAGTGGAAACACCCCTCATCTCCACGCCTCAAAAAGTTCAAGACGCAACCGTCTACGGAGAAAGTTATGGTGTCTGTGTTCTTTGATTGCCATGGATCATTATTGCTCGACTTCAAGGAACCAGGACAGTCCATCAACGCCGCACGCTACTGTCAGACCTTGACACAGTTACGGAGAGCCATCAAAAACAAATGGCCTGGTTTATTGACCGCTGGAGTCATTGTGTTGCATGACAACGCGCGTCCACACGTTGCAAACCAAGTGGAGGATTTGTTTTAACGATTCAAGTGGGAAATGTTGCGACACCCGCCCTACAGCCCTGACCTTTCACCTTGTGACTTTCACATCTTTGGGCCTCTAAAGAAGGCATTGAAAGGTCAGAGATTTCAGTCTGACGCTGAGGTTCAGGACGCTGTGCGTGATTGGTTTGATAGTCAGCCGTCCGAATTTTACATGGACGGCATTTGTAAGTTAGTGACACAGTGGGACAAGTGTCTCAACGCTCATGGTGACTTCTTCTGAACAATATTTTTACTGCACGCTAACCACAGACGCCGATAGTGCACAAGTGCACGATAGTGCACAAGTTTCCGCTCGAAATAAAATTTATTTAATGAATTATGACCACTGAACGGGTTTCAGTTGATCCCCCCTAGTATTATGTAAAAAAGGTAAATAAATATTTAAGTGTTAAAATAAATAATACAGCTTTTGTTCTAATTGTCACAAAAATGAATGAGGTGCTATTGAAATTGCAATAGACTACACAATACTACGATATACGAATTGTGAGTACCATGGTACTATATGAAGGTGCACCTATATAAATAAAGAGACAAGAAAAGAGCTTATTATGAGATCTATGCCTAATACTATCCCTTCTACTAGAACTGCTACTACTAGTACTAACACTATTTCTAGTACTACTACTGGTACCAATACTATTCTCTACCGCTGCTACTATTATTACCACCATCACAACCACAACCAACTACAGCAACACCACTCTTACTACATCTACTACTACTTCCGTCACAAATACTACTAGTATAACTATCTCTTACACTATATCTACTACTACTGATACTACCACTACTTCTAGCAGTGCTAGTAGTACCACAGGCACTGCAAACTGCTGTTACTACTACTTGTATTTCTATAACACCAAGTACTTCTACGGATACTACTCATTTAAAATGTATGAAGTCGTGTATATGCCCTGTATCATCATGCAAAATTAGGTTGGAAGTAATACAATAGCTTTCACGTTAGATCGGACCTTCATTTTTTCCCTAATCAAGAGTCGCTTAATGCTTTCTACCTATGAATATATCAATCAAAATGGTTGCATAAGGATACATTGCAGTATTTACCAGCCGAAATTTGATTCTTCTGAGGAATGTAGATCAGCTTATATAAGATGACAGCCCTAAGATAAATGGTATATCTGTTTGCATTAAGGAAAATAAAGCATTTTTCGTTTGGTAATTAAACAAGGTTATGTGCCATTACTGAATCAAACTCGCCGTTTTTATACTCATTGAAAGTTATACACTGTCCCCTTCAAACACTTGCAGATCCGTTTTCAGCAAATCAGATTCATAGAAATGTTTCGTTTCCCATTTGAAGAGAGTATATAAATGTTTGTCTTAAGGAGTATAACAGATTTGAGAAGTGCAAGTGATAGTTGTGATCAGTTCGATTGAGTGATCAGTTTGAACGTATAAATATCTTTTATTTCTTCAAAACACGGAGGATATCGTTGTGCTACCAGGATTTCGTATATTGTTTAAATAACGGAAGAGATTTGAAGACCTGTTGGATAAAAAATATTGGTAAATTTTGTATTTTGGGGCCATTTTGTAGTTACTAATGACTTCGGATCGTCTCTAGTCCATTCACTGTTAAGTCTCCACAAACATCTATGCCCCAGCCGGGATTCCTACGTACTGTATTAAGATATAAATATTATCTTAGATAAATATATCGTAGATTATATTAATAAATTCGATGCTATATTTCATGATAATACGTTTAATAAGGTAGTCTAGATTAATTTACTTTGATTCTGCAAGACGGGATAGTACCTTATAAGTTTAGCCCAGAAATACATTTGTAATCCCCATTAGCAACCAATAAACAGATTTCGCTCATTAGATTAATACTGATTTATTCTTTAGAGTATATTTCCTGGTATATCCTACATGCACAATTCATAAGCATTTTGTCACCCTATTTACCTTGAATACAGCATCATGTTCCATATGTTGTACTACACATATCCAACTATCATTCATTTCTTTCATAAAACAAGCTAACTCCATTCTTGTATTAGAGTCAGCATTGTCGGTTCCTTGATCTGATGGTATTCATATCTAATTTCCAGCTACGGCAATAATCTCTGTAATCTTTTGACCACACATTGCATCCATAATTCCCAAATTTATAACTTACAAAGTTTAAGAAACTTTATGCAGTTATCTGAAAACTGAAACAATTGTCTATTCTCACAAAACAAGGTTTATATTAAACTTATTCAGTTGAATTATTTCTCTATTATTCTGGAATTCCAGAATGTTTGACTCCCATTATGTTGGGGGTACAAGAAGAGCGAAATTAGTACGGGAATCGAACTATTTTAGAGAATGAAGACTTGAGTGTTTCATACTCTTAATGGTAGTACAGCAATTATGACGATTTAAATGTGGTTGATCTAATATACAACCGTGTGACTGTCTCATTACAAAACTCGTATCTGTTTGCTAAAATGGACTCTGAAACACTTCGTTCAATGTTATTTTAAACCAGGAACCACAGAGAGAGAGAGAGAGGGGGGGGGGGGGAGAGAGAGAGAGAGAGAAATCGAAAGTGCTAGTTAATTAATCAACTTTAAGAGCACTAAAGGAATATTTAAAAAAAATCAGCATAAATTTCGGAATGATGACCGGATTTGGGACCTGGAATGCCGAATTTTCTGCTTCCGGAATTCCGAAAAGTTATGATGTTGGAATCTTGGATTTGTGGGATCGTCGTAATGTTTATATGACAGAATTACGAAATGTTAGAATTCTGGATTTTCAGAGCTCTGGAGTACCGGAATATAAAAAGTCCAAATAACGGCAATTTGAAACGCACTCATTAGGCAAGCACAAACTACTTACTGAAAATCCCCGTGCAACACTGTCGGATGTTGGAACACAGAACCGGAAACGCAACCAGCACGTAGCCTTAACCTGGACACTAAGCGGGCTGGATGGTACCACCGAACCAGAAGCCAACACAGTAATACCCCCATTTCGCATAAGAGGTCTGAGAAATCTAAAATAAAAAATAAAAGCTGTGGAGTAAAACTCAAAATCGGATTATTACAAATTTGCTTCTAATTTAATAACAACCGTAGTTCATACCTTATTTATCTACATTCTGTGGCTAGATGTTGTTATCCACGTCAGGACAGATCAGTACTGTATGGTATTTTCAGTCACCTCGTCTAATGGGTACGATAATGAGCTTCGGATTAGCATTGGAGACAAATCCAGATTGAAGCCCGATTGCATGATGTTACTGATATTTTCCAAAGTTTTTCTCTGTTTTACGTTGCGAATAAAGGCGTGGTACATTGACTAGAGGCTTAATTGCATCGGTGACGCTGAAGAGTGCTCTGCGGGTAACATGATCCCACAAAGTTTTGATTGTCTTAGGCCATAGTTGCGTGTTCTAGCCATTTAATATACGAGCTCTCTTGAATAAACTTAAATTAGTTTGGGAAACAGTTAACACACTAGAAAAATAGTTAAGTGTAGACGAAGAATAATATTGATTAATTTCTTTAAAATAAAGCAAAAGAAACCTTGGTTTTAAATGCTGCTTTCATTATTTTTTCCAATTACGTATCATCACTATTATTTGACACATGAAACTCGTTGTAGTTTGATTGTTATCGACAATTAACACTTTATATAAGGCCCAACTTCTCTTAATATTATTCAGTTCTACGAAACCATGAAGTTCTGGTTAATTTTACTATGATTTGGCAACACTAAAATTTCTTAGTAATTTTCAATTAAAATGCGATGCATATAATGTGCTAGGTGGGTTCATGTAACATGTGATGTTATACAAATAGGCGTTTCAAAAGGCTGATATTACAAAAGCTAAACGCTCTGTTTATTTCCCTATTAATTAACTTTTTTTCTCTATACTAGTGATTAGATAACATTCCCTGAGGGAGATCTTTCGCGTTCCTGCGTCATGCGTTATTTGAAACACGATTAGCTCATTATGCTTGACCTCTTGGAAACCGTGCATCGCCTGGAGCACAGCTTCAACAGCGACTCTCTTTGAGACGTTTATCAACGTCCATATTCGCACAAACGCCCATACAAAATAATTATGTGTTTGTGAAAAATATGTTCGAATACATGTAAGTTTATTCCAAATATTTAACGTACGAGAATTTTAACATATTATGAGACTCAAAATCTATACGTTGGTTTGTATGTCAGGTAAGTACATCCACAGCGTTGGACCAACTTTCACCAAACTTCGCACTAATTCTTTTTTTGATTGTTCAGCAAAAATCATCTTTCGTATATCTGAAATGCGTCATCTGATCGCTTCTTGTATGCTTTCTCACTTCTTGATCATTACGCTGAAACTCTCCTGGCACAAAAAGCACACAAAAACTTCACCAAAAATGAACTTTTTGTGATCGCATGTGAACTTTGTGTGAACCTACCGAAATTATGAGAGTTTTTAGTGTGCTTAATGTGTCTTTTTATTAGCTTCAGGCCCACGGTGCACATTTTGTACACATTAAGTTCATATTTGTTGTAGTTCACATTATCTACACTTCGTTTAGAGATCACTTTAAATACATTTTCCAATTTTAAATAAACTTTTTGTGCATAAATTGTGTATACATTATGTAGTAAAAATGTGGCGTAGTTCATATTAATTCACGAAAAGTTCATATGTTATGCACGACAAACGTGCTAAAACTGGAACATATTGTGAAGTTTTTTCCGGACATATTGTAAACTTTATGTGTACTTAAGGTGTACTTTGATCTTCAGTATATTTCATTACTTTAAAATACAATTTTTCAAAACTGTTTTTTTTTTTTTTTTTTTTTTTTTTTAGGAAAGTTAGAATGCTTTAATGATAAGGATAGTAGTTACCCGGATGTGATTTCGGACAATATTGGAACTGGGTACCCAGATTCGGATCTTAGAAGCGAGTATCCGGATCAGGATATTAGAATCGAGCATGGATCTTGGTTCATTAACACTCTAATAAAATCCGTTTTAAAAATATTTCCTTTATCAGAGATTGTTACCAGAGATTGTTAAAAAAAAAAATGTTTATTAATAGCATACAGTATCTTTTAAGTCTCATTTTTTTTCTCGATTTCGTCTAAAATTAATATCTTTATCGAAATAGTGAAAACAAGAAAAGAATTCTATTTAGAGCAAAAGAACAATTACATTTCACTATTTTGTGAAGATAAATTACCCTAAATTAATAAATAGTAATTAATTAAAATTAATTAAACTAATTTCTCTTCACAAAATAGCGAAAAGTAATTGATCTCTCGATCTAAATAGAGAAATAGTAATAGAGTTCTTTCTTTGTTTTCACTTTTTCGATAAAGATATTAATTTTGGAGGAAATAATTAGGCCTTGAAAGTAATGTATGGTGTCAATTGTTTCTATAGCTGTTTCAGAATACCCACTCTGCTCAGCTACTGTAAAGTGTAAATTACCTGTTTTTCATGTTTCTTTGAGGCTTATTTTAGCCTTTCTTGCCTTACATGATTATCCGTAAAGCATTCCTTCTCTGGCAGCGTTGAGTTGTAGAATTGTTTCGGCTGACCACGATGATTGAGCTGTGATCCAAAAATCATTCCTATCAAGAGACATTGGACCAGAGAGTCTTTATCTTTTAGCTTGAGCCAGGTAACTGATGGGAAATTGTAGAAAACATGTGATTATGTGGGAAATATGAAAACAGATTTCTTTCGGTTACAATTTCCAGTCTTACGGAAATTGCCGAGGACAATGATTTGCCATTAGGTATTGAGTGAGAAATCAATCTGGGTTGACACAGTGCTACATTAATAGTCAAGATTTACTTCGAATAAATGTAGTCAGAGGTATATGAAGACGGATCTATCATTTCAACTTTCTACGTTTACGTCTATAGTTTTAAATTTGAAAATAACATAACATTTGAATATGGAATGGAATATCTCTCAAGATGGAATATCTGGATATTGTCTACTTCTATATTAGATGTAATTGATGTTTTGTTAGGAATATTCTCGAGAGAAATCCGAAGAAATCTTGTTCAAGTTTTTGTCGTATTCAAGTTCATAGTTCCTTATGTTTCACGTGTGTGATGTACTAGATATTAATTCGTAACTTTTTTTTTCATTATTTACTCTTTCTGAATAAGGGACCGTGGTGGGTCAATGGTAGAGTCCTCACATCTGGTGCTCTTACATGATCTGTTCGATCCTTACTCATGCTATTTGGCCTTTATGGTGGACAAACACAGTGTGCTTGGGTTCTCCTGGAGTTCTCAGGTTCCTTACCACTTTCTTCACTCCACCAATCATCCATCTTACCTGAGCCAAAATTGCCTAAAGGCCTTCAAAATTTATTCAAATTCGTATTGAATAAGCTCAATCCTGTGTAATCCGGAGTCATAAGGATATGTTGTTGTTAACATAAGGTGTACAAAATGTCTGCATTTACCAACTCCTATGAACCTATTTATATTTTCCCATGTTGTTTTTAGTAGTATTATTTATAGAAATAATGAGAAAACACAATTTCCCAATTTGACATGCACATAATAATGGCGTCATTGAAGGAGCTCTGATGGCTGGAGGTATATGTCGGAAATTTCCCTTTCCATGGCACCCGTTTCCAATCCTTTCATATTTATTTAGATATGATTGGATATATGTATTCAGTAAACGCTTTAATCCATTCATTAAATCTGGAAGCTTTCCTCGGCACCTGCAATTTCCTTAGGCGTCCGATGTCAGTGACAGTCATTTCCCACCTTGTTTCCGTTTTCAATTGACTAAAACTTTTTCTTTCACGAACAGGAAATCGATTATCTATAATTAAAGGGAAAACGAATAGTGAAAGGCAATATATTTGTTTCTCTTTCAAACTCTTGTTAAAAACCTGAAATTTTGAAAATGTGTTAAATAAAGTAGCAGCAGCATGAACGGATTAAAAAAAATGTTCCACCCAGTTTTGACACAAAAATAATTGTATTCCTTAATGTTGCCGGTGGAAAATATGCTTCTGTATTCTGCATATAATAAAAAAAAATATGGGTTTGATCCCCTCCTGAGGTGAGTATTCGAGTATTTTGGAGTACCGGTACACTCTAAATAGTAGATTCCATCATTAGGAAGTAATTTCTACGTGATGCAAGGCAATTGCAAAACCATCATCACTTCACATTGCCAGAGATCTTCGGGTCATAGATCTGCTTCCAGCCAGAATGTTAAGAGTGTTCGATCGTCTCTTTATATAAAAAAATAGTGTTTGCTTACATGCTGGTTGAATTGAATTCAACTTTATTATATAGTTACGCATGCCTTTAGGCATCTATAACTTAGGCCGGGATAGGGCAGCGGAAAGGATGTGTGAATGTGTCGGACAGGGTCTAAGATGAAGGTTCTATCCCGGCATTTGCCTGGTGTAACTGAGAGAAAAGTCGTGGAAAATTTTCAGTCAGGATGGTCGACCGCTGGAATCGAAACCAGAGCCTCCCGATTGCTAAGTCCATGGTCTACCAATTTAGCTACGACACATGCTGGCTTACTTAAAAAATACACTCATCTTAACGATATGGGATTGGAACGCCCCATTATTAAATAACTATGAATATCTTAAAAATTAAGCACCAAATAAATGTACTTCGATAATTATATACCACCCCAGTTCACATTAACGCGTGATAACATGCTTAAACGTCATCAAGACCTTTAAAAAAGATGGTAATAGCTTGGTGCTCTCCAACGGAAACTAGATATGAATTCATGAATAAGGACATACAGACCAAACCATAGAGAGAGCAAACCTACATGTTACACTAGGGTAGCACAATACTTGGGTACGTTATAAAAAAAGGAGCACCTGTTTGTGAACGCTACCAAGAACTGAACTTACGCGTAATATTTTTTAAGGTGGACGACTAACTACTAAACATAGGTCTGCTATAGTAGTATCCACCCTAGGTATCTATCACCCTGTATATAGGTGTGTACACACTAAATTCGGAAGGGCGGAAAATTTCATCGGATTAGGGCAGAAAGAGGGACCAAAAATTAGAGCGAATTTTTTTCAATCGAAAACAGTGGTTTTCAACGAAACGCTCTTTCTATAGATGACAATGTGAACTTTCATGACAAGATTCCGATATTTTATGGATGAAATTAATTCTTCAACTTTGAAAAAGTGATTTCTCATATTTCTGGAGTAATTCACAACGCCATGAGGAAAACTCGTCGGGCCGCCGGCGGCCCACCAACCATGATGGCGGGCCACCGGAGGCCGGCCGAATTTTCCTCACGGAGAGTGCATCATGACTGACAGACAAGTGTGTTCTCCACCATACCGCGAAGGTTATCGAAAATCAAAGCCCTACTGTGAAGTTAAATACGCTAAAAGAAGACCTAGAAACTTTCCTTATTGATAGAAACATACAGAAGACGTCAGAAATAATATATATATATACATAAGAAATCTTTAAACATTGTTTTCAAGTACCTGACAAAACAAAAGAGACTCTTTCGAAGGCATTCTCTTTCAGTTGGTCGTCTAGCCTAGGGGATAAAGTGTTGTTCTTTTTTACCGGTAGCTAGCAAGTTCAAATCCCATTGAAGTCAAATTATTTTTTTACTATTTTTAATTCATAAGAAATATTAGTTTTCTTTGTTACTACTTATGAATAAATACTCTCTTTTGCTTTTTCTTTTTTTACATTTTCAACATTTTTTGTATTGTGTCGTTTTCATGTTCAAGGTTGAACACTTTATCTGAATAGATGGAAATTCATACGGAATATTTCATGGTTACGTTCCCATCGAAATAGACTACCATAGATCCCATCGTTTTAAGAGCGGATTTTTTTTCATCTTTTCGCCGATGAAAATCCGCAATGAACGAGTGGTCCCTCTCTTTCCAGAAATGAAATATTCCGCTCAAACCGAGCGGAATTCCGAGTCTTGAATTTACTGTGTATGTTTGTATGTTACCACCTGGTTGAATAACAACATGTATGTACCCCGCGTAGTACGAAAGAAATAGTATTACGTAAAGTTTTCAGTGGTCTATAAATCTTTCCTCTACTAAAACCTTCTTCAAGTCTAACAAGGTGGATGGTCAAAAGGTACTAGTAAGTACTAGTCGATAATGGAAATCTCATATATGATCCATAGGATTGAGATCGAGGAATTTGGTGGCTGCATTAAATTATTTAGATCCCTATCATGTTGGAAAGAAAAGGGCAGTGTTCTCTTTCTGGTGGTACGCAACGGTATACGACTCAGCGACACATTTTTAACTCAGCCACTCAAATTAAGGTTAATGTAAAGATACGATTTCCATCAAAAGATGGCAGCACTATCTCCGTATATGTCTAATGTATTTTTGTCCTTGAACGAAATTTCAATACTGCTCCTACAAATTCAAGCCTGGAAAATTCTAACTTTCAGGGAAGAAAAGTTCATAACCATTCAAGAGTTCGATCATTGCCAATTTTTAAATTCCTTTTTTTTGTGCATTGTTGAAAGAGTTTCATTGCTTCACAACAACAATCAAGCGATTTCAACAATGAAGAAAAACGAAAATAAAAAATCGACGTTGATCAAACTCTTGAATTGGCTATGAACTTCCTACCCTGAAAGTTTGAACTCTCTAGACCTGAATTTGTAGGAGCAGCATTGGAATTTCGTGCAACGATAAAAATACATTAGACATATACGGAGATAGTGCTGCCATCTTTTGTTGGAGATCGTTGCTTTACATTAACCTTAATTGTAAAAATTAAATAAATATATAAATTGTCATAGAAATTTGTAGTGAGTACCGAAACTTTTCCTCCTAGGGGGGGGGAAAAAACGCGCTTGAAAGATATACTTTAGTGAGAGAAATTTCCGCCTATGCCAGGTCCTAGATAAGATACAAGATATTTGAGGTCATTTCCTCTCTTCTTGCCTACAAATAATACTATGAAATAAATTATTAAACATGAATTCAGATTCAATGGCTTATTTAATGTTTACTTTGTAAACACAATATGCTGTTGTGTGTACGGAGTAATTCTTTTCTTTTTCACTGCAATAAAGGGACGGTTCCTCGATTATTTTGCAATAATTATATCAAGTATGTTTTTCCTGTAAATTTGTTATCATATGTAAATGAAACTGTGTATTCGCAAAGTGAAGTCTTGTTCAAATAATGTGTTTATCCAAGTTTATTTGTTCTACAAACATTTAACACACTCAAACATTATCAACACGTCAACATGGTTTGCATTAACAAAAAAAAAAAAAAGTTCTCAATTATACGCGGGTGGATGTTCATTGATTGACTAACGTGTGTATTTTCACACTGTCCAATAAGCTTGCTTTTCAAGTAGCTGAATTGGTCAAATAACTTTGACTTTCCAATGTTTGATAAATGAGCGATAAAAAAAAGTTATGTTGATTAGTAAAGTATACTCGTCATTCGTACAAGTTCGCTTCGGTAAACTTAAATGCCAAAAATAACATTAAAAAATAAATGAAAACACATTCTCATTAAAAATGCACTAAAAACTGGGGAAAATTAGATATTTCTCATCACCATATATTGTTCCAGCTATTTATAACTTTAAGAGTTATATAACTGAAAGTCAAAGCGCAGGTGGCTCAGAAAATTATGTTTACGTTAATATTACGTTATAGTAATCACAATAAACACTCATGATTACTAACACGTAATATTAATATTAAGATGAACAACGTTTTTTTATGATTGCTTTGATATATTTTGTTATACACTGAAGTGCCAAAAGTCATAGGATACCTACCTAATAACGTGTGGGACCCTCTCGAACACGGTGAAGTGCAGCAACTTGACGTGGCAAGGAGGCGAAAGGTCGCTGGTAGTCTGCTGGAGGGATATGCAGCCATTTAGTTTCGATTGCTGTCCACTATTCGGTGGTTCTTATAGGTGGAGAATCCTGAATACGAATAGCCCGTTCGATGGTATCCAACGTGTGCTCGATAGGGTTCATGTCCGGCGATCGTGGGGGCCAAATCATGCGTTGCAAGTTGTCAGAATGTTCCTCAAATCAGTCGCGTACCATTGCGGCGCTTTGTCACCCTGGAAAACCCCACTGTTGTTAGAATACATGAAGTCCAGAAAGGGCTGGAGATGGTCACCAAGCAGATGAGCATAGCGCTGACCGGTCAATGTCCGGTTCAAGCGAACCAGATGACCCAGGTAAACACGCTCCACAGCTTGGCGGAGCCACCACTAGCTTCCACAGTGCCTTGTTGACAACTTGGGTCAATGATCTCATGTAGTCTGCACCACACCAGGACCTTACCATCCGCGAGTACCAATTGGAAACGTGACTCATTTGACAACGCTACACTTGACAGTCCTCCTAAGGCCCAATTCGCGTGTTCCCGAGCCCATGTGAGTCACCGATGGGCAGCGATTAGTAGCGGCACAAGTGTTGTTTTTCGGCTGCGATACCCCATGGAGACCAAACTGCGTTGCACTGACCTCTGAGACACGTTTCTGGGACATCCTACATTGATTCCTGCTGTCAGATCACGGACTGTTGCTTGTCAGTTTTCCGGGGCGAGTCTGCGCAGATGACTTTGGTCGTGGTCATTTAGCACACTTGGCGGCCACTGTGTTGTCTCTGATGGACCGTAATGCCTCCAATGTGGTACTCACGGTCCACCCTTGGCACTGTGGAGAGAGTAAAGTTCAATATCCGAACGACTACCGAAACAGCATGCTCCATTCCTCTAGAACCAACTACCATCCCGCGCTCAAACGCCGACAATCGTTGCTATTACCAAGGTACACGCCATTTTATTGCACTCACAGAAATCCAATTCATCACACTGTAACTGATTGCGCCGTTCGACCGGTTTGTCGCAGTGTTACTGCGCCGTCAACTAGATCACTTCCGCTGTCCTGTCATTTTGAATTTTTCTGGCCTACTTGAAAATTCCTTTTACCCTTAGATTTTTTGTGTTAAATAATCATAAAACAAATTTTTTTAGTGTGGCTAAAATTTATTAGAACTCTTAATTCTATAACCGTTCGTCTTTCAAAAAAATATATAATGTTATATTTTACAAACATTTCGTAATAATTGTGAACAATGACATAACTAAGTGACTCTTTGTCTCGCCCTCCCCGCAACTTTCACTTGTTTGCGCCTTTACTCGTTTTGAATTACGACACCTGAGCTTTGAAACTTCGTGCACCCCAGCACCGCCGGGGTTGCGGGGGTGCTTTTGCGCCCCTGTTTGTGAATATATTTTTTTTCGACTATTTTTATTGAAAGCATAGAATTACGAAATTGTAATTTCCCACTTCCAATATATAAATAATGGAGGAAATATATCACAAGGAACAAATATTTCATTTTTATTTTACATTAATGAATTATTTTCTGTTGATGAGGGGAACATCTGTTAGTTATGACCTGCATGCTGTGAAAAATTATTTGTTCATTATTTATGAAAAAAAAAAGACATAGCTTTTTCAACATTGTTTCTTTACAGTTATTACGCATTATAAAATAATATTACGTTCAACGTCTTCTACGCTTTCTTCGGAATGAAAAAAATCGTCACTAATTTTGAATTTTGAATGCGAATTCTCCGGAAGAACTTCCGAAGTCCTTTTACATAATTGCTCGTATTTCGCTAGCACAAACAACAGCTCAACATAATTCCACGTCATTACAAAAATGTGTTCGCTGTGACGGAAAATGCACGTCTACTTGATCTAATAACTGGAACTTGAAAGATGAGGTTACAGTGTACAATCACAAAGGACGCAGAATGAACGTAGTCTGAAGTTCACTCATAATACCAAAAGATTAGCTAAGAAGAAAAAAATCCAAATGGTTCAAATTGCTTATATTCCATGTGAAACACTATGTTTTCTGAACTGCCGAATTCAAGTAAACAATTATTAATTTGAAACTATTTAAGCATGTTTGAAGTTATAATGTTTTCAATGAAGTTTAAATTGTTTACTAAGGAAAATCGGATATTTTATCCTTCAGAAAATACTAAAACATTGTAACCAGAGGGAGGTTGGACTTTATTGGTTCTGATTATTATAAAAATGGATAGGTATGATTCAAATAAAAGGTAGGTAGAAAATAGAATTTATATAAAAAAAATATATATAAATAAATCGAAGTTCTTCCATTCCCCTTGAACCTGCTATCACTCCCATGTGTATTTTTACCTCACAATATCGAAGGACCGGTCAGGAAGATCTCGATATTTCGAATTTTCATACTTGCTTGGCTTGGCACAGCGGACTTCTATATATCGAAATTTTGATTGGGAAATCTCTCTATATCGAAGTTGTTTGTATAAAATCTATAATACTGTACTGTATTTAGACGAAACTCAGTTCGTTCCTTGAACAATCTTTCATGTTGCAATCTGTAACCCCCGCCATTGTTTAAGAGACATTTTAAAAATTAAAATACAGTACCTATTAATTACATCAAATTAGTGATGAGAAACGCATCCAATTACCGATGTTTTTGTTATTGTGAACTTCTATATATTGCAGTCAATCAGAAATCACCTTGATAAATAGAACCTCGGTATATCAAAATCCTCGATAATTCGAAGTTTTCTCGTTCCCCTTGAGGTTCGATATATCGAGGTTCCACTGTATAAGTTGGTAGCTAAGAGGACTTTGTAAGCATTATTAAAATAATAATAATTATGTAGAAGTGAAGTAATAAATGGAAGCTCTGCCTTTTAACTTTATTTGCTAACTCTACGGCCGAATCCGGAGATGAAACTCACAGATTAGTTGCTCAAATATGAAATACTGGTAGACAAAGACATTCGTCACAAGTAGCACTCGATAAAGCTTTTTTGTAGTGCTTCTCTGAAAATTAAAAAAACTGCAGGTTTTCCATCATTTATTCAATAATGGCTGCGCAATGGAAATGATAAAAATATCCGCAATAAAATAATCTATCTTTGAAAACCTGCATGTATGTATACATGAAAGTTTTAAGGTATTACTAGGAAAACGAATCATAGGGCACTAATCTATAGGTATTTGAGTGTGAAAAACCGCGTTTGTAAACTTGGTTTAACGACTTTAATTTATTTTTTCACACTTTCCCCCACAGTACGTCTTATGATATTAAATAGAACAAAGAAAGAAAATAGGACTCAATAGGACTGGAGGCGGGAATTTTCTTCCAGTATTTTAAGGTAAATATTGCGACGTGAGTCTGACAACACTGTTCAGATATATAAAATAAGAATCATATTTCTATCTCACAGAAATAATAAGCATAGTTATTCATATACGAATAAAAAATATTAAGATATATTCTTTATGTTTCAACTCTGAACAGGGGGGTCAATCTGCGCCCCGACCAAGGATTGAAAAGTAAAAAATCGGGAGCGTGTAAGTAGAGTTTTGTACGATTTCTATCGATTTTTTCACCATAAAAATTTTAAAGATGGGATTTGCACTCTAGAATTTGGGGGGATGACACAGCCCACAAGTGGGGGTGTAGCAGAATCACTAGTCCCGACAAACACTGAATCGGGACGCGGGACAACGGACAGAAAGTCGGAACGGTAGCTACAGAATCGAGACGAGTGGTATCCCTGATTGCAATACATTTAGCGTATAGTGGTTGTAGCTGAACATAAGCTATTGCTAATAAATAAATGTTACGTGCAGTTATATACATAGAGATAAAGAAAGGGGAACGCACTCTCAAAACTATGAGACTTAATAGAACAGGGTAAAAGCGTGTGAAAGCCTATTTTTATTAAACTTTTAATGCAACCTAAGCATCTCACAATATTTGTTGTTAGTTAATAAGATACGACGCAAACTATTTGAATAAAAATAACATGTAAACTTGAAAAAGCTCAATCATTGAGAGGAGGAATTTTCTGTAGATTTCAAAGCACACAGCTAGCAACCTTCTCTCTCCATGATCGAAGCGTTCGCGATCGAAGCTGCTTACTTCCATTCCCTTCGCGGTTGGTTTACCTCAATGGACGGAATTGCTGTTGAATTGAGCACAGCAACGAGTCTCAACAAATCACCTCCATCCTCGTTACTCGTTTACGGGTGATTCGGTCAAGAAAACTTCCTTCCGAGACACAAGCTTTCTCAGTATTACCTATATATTTTTTTTTACTATCGTTTCTGTTCCCAACGCGATTCCACTAAAAGATACACCTGGTTGAACACGAGATGGAAGAGTTGGTGCAGGGATAGAGATAGGTAATTGTGGCCATAAGAGAGAAAGTTCTCGCTTCGTGTTTCTGCAGAAAATCTGTCTTTATTGATTTTACTAAGAATTTACGATTATATTGCGTCGTTTGGTAACCAGACTCGAAACAAATGCGAATGATATAATAACATAAAACCGATTTCCTTAAACGTGTTGTTAATATTGTAATTAGTTAATTAATCATTAGTTTTAACCACCTTGCGTTCGTAGTACGTTACAGAACTTCAGTAGAATGGCAGGAATTGAATCCAAACTTCGGAAACATCACTTTCGAACAGGTATGGGATATGGCAGGCATAAAAATAGTCCTTTACCTCCTTCTGATAGTAAACTGAACGTACCTTTATGCAGGGGTATGCTGGAGGGGGCTCGTAGAGCCTCAAGCGAGCCCTTTTGTTAAATATTTATATATTTTCCTAGTGCTTTGTTAAATTATTCGGCTTTTATGCCGAAATGAGCACGGTGAATAGACAACTGCACACGGGCACAAGAAAACACAAATTATCATCAAACATTGGAAAAACATTTTTTCCATTCATGATGGGAAGAAGAATGCTTAATGGTATTGTAAGTCTACGTTTTGTACGTTGCAACATGCAGCGTTTCTTGTATGAAACAGGTATTTTGTTATAAAACTTATTAATACGTGCTAATAATATAGGTTTTATTGAAAGTAAAGTGATTAATTCTTTGAATCCAGAGCTTTAGATGGAAGATGAGTGGAGTCTAATACATATAATGATTTCTATTCTTACATGTATGTGTAACACTTTCAGCGACATGGTTGTATCCAACACAACTCACTTCAGTTCACTGCATATCTAATTCCAGCATGCGCGGGAAAAAACAGTATAACAGTATGTTGCAGTTCACTCGTTGAGGTTCGATTCCCTTTTGCTCGATTCCGACTTTCGTGTGACACTTTTGAATTTATTACATCGATATCACTTATTGAACAAAAGTGGAAGTTACCGAATCTTCCGGTAAAATCTAAATCTAAAATGTTACAACTACGACCGATGGTAGATCAGCTGTGTACCAATATATATTGCCTCTCGCGTACATGCAGTGTGGAACGCAGTATTGAAATTATCAGGAAAGCATCATCTGTCTGCGTGGTTTCAAGTATAAGTAGTCCACCAAAGTCAAAATCAAACACAGGTTAACAATGCCTGCTTTCGAATGTGAGCAAATACAGATTACTGACAAGTGACTATATGATGAAATTGAGAGAAAGAGCCTCATATGGGTGGGTGGTTGAGCGGGCATGGGGAGGAGTCGATATGCATTGACATCCTTGTCGTAAGTCTTGGGTTGTGTGATTATATAAAAAAGGGACAAAGAACAAACCAACTGCATATTACACAGTGCATATGTGTGGCGTAACTGTTTCCTCTCTGCGGCACCGTAGGATATCTTCCAATTTTGGTGTGCCTGAAAATATATATATTCACAACGGCCCTCCACAACCTTTTATCACAAGCCATTATGAAATCTTAAACTCTTCCGTCGGAGATTGCTCGTCTAATCTGTGAACCTTTCTGCAAAGTCAGCGGCGACGAAAAGGTTCTTAGATGAACATCACCTCTTTCGTCGGAAGCAGTTCACCTAGAGTTACCGGACGTACTCTTTTTAGAGGGCCTAATTTTGCACTCTTTACTTTTTTTTTTGCTAAACCCTTGAAATGTACTCTTTTCTGTCATTTTTTTTTTCGAAATCACCCGGGAATATATTAGAGGCAGTTCGACCCGAGTGATATGTTTTTCGTTATTGTGGTATTGTGTAAAATAACGTTATCAAGAACTTGATAGAACTTTCAATACATTTACTAGAAAAGTATTTCATTTTGTAGAGAGAATTGCAATACAAATTTTGAAGGTGCACATAGAAGATGCAGTCATAATAATGTTTTCATTCATTTGCAGAATTCTATGAACAGAAAACTTGTACTTTTGTTAGAACTGACTGCAAGCAAAGTCTGTATCGATCGAAAACAAGAAAGTTATCAGTGTCGCCCTGCTATTAACAGGTTGTTTCCAATGTATTCTGCATTGCCTTCTTCTTATTATTATTATTATTATTATTTTGTTATTGCGAAGTTCGCCTGTTATAATGAAACTATTTTTCGAGAATCGTTTAAGTGAATGTTATTCGTGGTTCTTGCATTAATTAATGTTCATTTTGTAAAGTAAAATTCTGAGAATAGAGCTCCAATAGCATAAGGAACATTCCCTACAAAAGGAAACAGAGTAAGTGTCTACCACTTAAGGTGAACAAAATTTTGAGAAACCCTCTCAGAAGATGGTGAATGGTCTGCTATGAAATCTGTATGACAATGGCCTACAGTATGTGAGTAAATGGTCAAATAGTTTGGAAGACTTGAAAATACTTAAATGGAGCGAATTTAAGAATAAACTGACTTGGTCAGAAGCGCAAATATTACTTGATTTTTCTTTTAATAAGATGAGGTGTGGAGGGTGAAGATTCCTTACTGTTAGATCAGTTTTCAAACCTTAAATTTTCTTGGGTGATATTGAACCTAATTAAGAATGTTAAGGCGTCTTTGTCACATATAAAATGAGTGAAATATTGGGTGTAGGTAGCTCTTTCAAGTGTTTTTTATCGCCCTCATAATTAAGTGTGTTGTGTCATGTTTCACTTCCGTTTAAGGCCTTTCAATTAATTGTTAAGAAGTAATATTAGACTTAGAAGAAAAGAAGTAATATAGTAGATGATACGACTGAGTTAACATTGGCCTTGTAACTCTTAAAAGCAAGAGTGTTAATCAAAATCATGATTGTCTTATTATGCTCTAAGGTGATCCACATGTATTGCTAACCCTAATCCTATGAACTCTTTAAAACTTTAGACGTGTACCGTTTGCGTATGGAAACTTTTAATAAACAGTACCATATCATATGCACAAATAAAATATTTTTATTCGCAATTGATAGGATATGAAAAATTCATATTTTGTTTGGTTCATAATTTTCACACTACGCGACGCTCACGCTAATTTCGTAATTTTAGGTGCAAATTTCAAACTCATGTTGACTAAAACAAGCTTGAGCATTTTAAAGAACCACTTTTGGTGTTTATTTTGGTTTCTACTAAAGTTAATAGTTCATCAAATAACGTAAAACCGTTGAAAGAATTTGTATTAAAATTTCGCGTACTTAAGTAGAAACATTAACGTTTTATCAGAACTTAGTGGAAAGAAACTTGTAGAGTTAAATTTATTGTACAGAGCCTATTTTCCGCAAAAAGCTTATTTCGTATTTTATTTTAAATAAAAATTAAATTATTATAATTATGTTAAAATGACAATTTTTTTCATTCTCTTTCCCAGGCATGGAAAATTTGGAACAATGATAGGTAAACTCGACGAAAACCATAATAACGCACATTATATACATAGTTTTACAAGTAGTAAATAACTTTTTAAATACAATGAACTCCCAATTCTTCGCGTCGGAATTATTCGTGTACATTCTGTATATTAAATTTAAAAATTAAATCTTTTGTGACTTTTTTTTTTTTTAAATCTTGCACATAAATTGGTAGCGTGAAACTTTTCTTTGATCAAAATCTGCAACATGACTTCAGCAGCAACTAGTTCTCCCTCTTCCTCATCTTCACTTTCATTATGACATTTCGGCGACGAGAAAAATACGTAGTGTCATGAGAAAAAGGTTTAAATTCATCTTGAAAATTTTTGTATTATATGGTGTCAATAAAGTTTGTCAAAATTGTAATTTCTCTTGCATATCCATCTGTCTCCAATTCATTAACCCGAATAATCGGAATTCACAGGCCTGTCATTTAAGGGGAGCAGGGAGGGGCAGTTGCCCCCCCCCCTGGAATTTTGTTTGAAATTTTCATTTCAAAATACGGACGATAAAAAAAGAACGTTATGCGCGCCGTGCACTGAGACTCAACGGATTCGATTTACTTATATGCCAATGATTAGTTACAAATGAATGCATTCCTAAGAACTATTCGTAAACTTCCACTCTGTTTCCCGTGCTTTAATGAAAGTCAAAAGAAATAGATCTGGTGTATGTGAATCCAACTCAGTTTGTTTCTGTTTCAATTTAAAATGGCGTTCGAAGGTTAAATAGCGACTAGTTTACAGAATAGAAGACAATCATAACCTGTTTGCTAATTCAATGTTTTCATTTAGTAGAGAATTTTCATTTTTCACCTCCATCTCCATACTTTTTAGTTTGTGCACCAGCTTTTGTGTTTAGTTTACCTGTGAAAGATTCTTCAAACGAGTGCAGGTACACATTAAAGAGCGAAGTTTCTACTCTTTTTTCGACAATAAAGTATTTTCATGAAAAAAAAAAAAAATATTGTGAACGACTGAGGTATCTGATGCTTTTGGTTAGGTAATTTTGACCATAACCTGAGTTTAGGAAGACCTATTACCATGTGAACGTCTGGTCTACAAAGAATACCTGGAACATTCGTGAAATATGCGGTTAATGGAGTGTTAAATTATTAGCGAGAGGTTTTTCATAACGTCGTTCATCAAAGACTATTTATGTGAATCATATTGGTGTGAAATATGTGGGTGAACTCTGGAAGTTCATTTTAAACGTTAGTTTTATTTGTCAGATGGTAGAGTCTTATTTCGGGTTTTAGGGCGAAACGAACTTTATGTAGGGCGAAAGGCTATATGTTCCCATCATAAGAATATAGCTATTTGCTGAAAGGTGAATAACTTCTCAATTGACGTCATCCATTGCATTATATTGCATCAGTGTTCTTTAGCTGTTACTCTGTTCCGTCCTTATAGAAATATGGCGACAGTTTTATTTCCATTTCACAGAATAATTTTAAAAAATATATAAAAAATGTACTAAATTCAAGTATTTTCAATTATTTTGAATTTTATGATTAAATTGTATCCATTGCTTGGTGAGTTCACAGTATGGAATTTTAATCGACAATAGTGGTTTTTGACAAAACAATCTCGCTTTGGATATAACATGTGACCTTTTGAGATGCAATTATGATGTTTAACGAAAGTCATTTATTCTTCAAAATTGAAAGAAAGATTTATCAACTTTTTCGAGTGGTTCACAATACAGCATGAGTATTAGTGAAGTTTTGTAATCAGTCATTTTTCTTTATTGCGAAGGGGGGTGAAGTTAATTGTCTTTAGTTAAAAATGACAACAGAAGACCTGATAACTCTTCTCAATGGCAACAATATACGAGAAGTAGTCAGGAGGTAGATCAATAAACATCTTTGAACGTTATTCGTAAGTGGCAGACGGGAAGGTAAAGACCTTTTTTGAAGACATTATCAAACAGTTATCCGGCTAGCGTAGGCGTTAGATCGTTGGCCGAAGTTTAATTAATGCCGAGTTAATTTATTTTCTCGGTTTGCAGGTTTTATGCCGAGTTAATAAGAAAAATAATCTTTTCTCTTACTTCTTTGTGAATAAACGCTCCTTTTTTTTTATCTTTTGCATTTTCAACATTTTATTGTTTAGTTTTATTTTCAAAGAATGAAAATTTCACCTCAAAAGAATGAACATTTCCGACGGAATAGACTAAAAAAATTCAAATAGATTAATTTTCCATCAAAAAGAACTACCATAGAATCACATATTTATTCAAGCAGAAATGTCTAATCTTAACTCCTATGAAAAATCGACGCAAAGACTGGTCTTTCTTTACGCTTTCCAAAGATGAAATATGCGCTCTTCCGAATTTGGTGCGTAAGTTGAGATATACATCGAAAATAAATGCACTGTGAAAATTTTTCAGAAACATTACAGAAAAAAAACCTAGGCAACCTGACTGCCTGAAAAAATTCCAGTAACTTTACTAATAAAAACCAAATGTAGTTCAGTTTCTCAACGATGCTGGGAGAAAATAAAAGGAAGAGTAAGATTTGGAGTCCAATTAAAAGTCCGGATTACGCTGCCAATCATAAGAAAACAGTAGAAAGTGTCAGAAATGCCTTTACCCGGACACCAAAAAAACATAAACTAGATTACTTCTATGACTCACGCCAGATTTTAATTAATTTTCTATTTCTCAATTAGAGATCGAAATACCTATTCCTTGAGAATATTTCCCATATTTGCGAAAATAAGAGATCAAAATGGAGGGAAGAAACACTTGATTAGCATTACATGTATGAATAAGACGTTTTGTTCTTGCACGTGTACGCAAATCACACTAGAACTGAACACTGAGACATTCCAATAACGTAAAATAAATTATTCATCGCCTTTTTTCAAGATTGTTGGCTATAATTGTAAATATTGACATCTCAGAAATATTAGCGGTTATATCAAGGAACTTTTTCCAAAATATTTAACAGTGTGCACAACTGGTCTGATTCCTGGAAATGATTAAAATGGTATTATTGGGAAGTTTACATAACATAGAAACTTTTTTCTTTCTGCTATTTCCACCCTCTTTAGTCACTTTCAAACTAGTTGCGAAGAATTTTTATAGTAATATATTATTTCATTATGTCTTGAACATTCTACAATATTTCCGTTTATTTTTTTATATTCTTAGTTCTTCATCCGAGTAGTTCAATTATTTTTAAATTTTGTTCATTTTTTTATATAATTTCTGGTACCGTCCCATCAGTATTTGTTTCTCCCCAGCTAAGAACTGTTGTTTGATTTTCTTCAAGTTCTGTTTTCAGTCGCTTCTTTCCTAACAATATTGTTGTTGTATTTTCGTCCGCACAATCCTCCTTAAGGTTTTATTTATTCCTATGTATTCAATTCTCATTATGGTATTCTCCCACCTTTTCTAATTCCCTTTTTTCTTCCTGAAAAGTTTCATTTATTCCGATATTTTGCTCTCCTTTATGATGCCTGCTATTTCTTTTACTCTTTCTCTTATTATCCCAGTCAGTATATTATTTCTACAATTGATATCTTCTTAATCTTGTATCTCTTCCCAGGCGCTGACGGTGTTGATTAGTTCTATATCGGATTTCTGTCTGCTTTTCCCTAGTTTTTTATAGTCTAAAATGGTGGCTTTCCTCTGATAACCTTCTACTCTAATTTAATGATTATTTCAAACTATTATCTCGCTATCCTACGATCACTCGAGATTTCGAGACTGCTCAGAACATACATGCCTTGAGCAATTTATCTGTTATTTAATAGAATATAATCTGTTTTGTTTTAAGCTCCATTTTGGGCCTTCCCACGTTCACTCCATCTGAGTTTTCTTCTCAAAAAGTGCACTCGCAACTAATCGTTTATTGGTTTCTGAAAACTCCACTAGTCTTTCTCTTCATTCTCCTCATTCTTCTCCTTTGTTTCTTTTGCCAAATCCAAACTTTCCCACTTACGTGTTACTGCTCCGTTTAGTCCCTAGTTTTGCATTGAATTATCCCATTGCTATCTTATAATACGATTTACTATTATCCAAAATCTTCAGTATATCCTCGTATATATATCTTGGACTTCTCTTGCGAAGATTCCCATTCTCCAACCATCTCAAACCCACAAACCCTCCCCAGCACTTCTTGTGTAGCTAATTCCTTTCAGCAGGTTGTATATATACAGATGCTTATCAGAATAATGGAAACACCTGAACGAAAGTGCAACTTACCAGATTAATATGGTGTCGGGCCACCTTTCGCCTTCAGAACAGCCTTGATGCGACGTGGGATGGAGGCATAGAGGTTGTGAATGGTAGCAAGTGGAATATTACACCATTCCTCGTGCAGGGCATCGGCCAGTTCTGTGAGAGAGGATGGAGGTGGAAATCGTCGCCGGAGTCGTGTTTCCAAGATGGACCACAGATGTTCAATTATGTTGAGATCTGGGGATTGGGCGGGCCAGGGGAGGTGTTGAACTTCATCCCGATGTTCCTCAAACCACGCTGCAACAACTCCAGCTGTGTGAATGGGTGCATTATCATCCTGGAATATGGCGTCATTGTCCGGGAACAACATCCGGACCATAGGATGCAAGTGGTCTCCTAAAATTGCGACATAATCGTTGGCAGTGATGCGTCCGCGAAGTGTGACCACAGGACCCAATGAAAACCATGATATTGCGGCCCATAGCATCACCGTGCCGCCGCCATGTTTCACAATTGGGCGGAGACACTGCAGATCATACGCTTCTTTGGGCGTTCTCCACACATAAACACGGCCCGTGGTTTGGAATAGGGTGAATGGTGACTCATCCGACCATACCACACGTTTCCAGTCGTCAACGGTC